>QKWP01000635.1:76000-105378 GCA_003550325.1 Gigaspora rosea
GCGACGGAAGTAGGTTACCTTGAAAGAAAAATAGGTTATCTATGTACTAAAGTTAAAATTTTTGAGTTTTCAATATAAAACTTTTTTTTGATTAGGTAATCTACTTCGGGCCCTTAAGCAAAATTGTTTGGCACATGATTCTACTTGGTTTGAAGCTGTCGCGTATTTTTTTTAAACCTTTTACTAAGTGAAAAATGGGTTTAAAGTTCAAAAAAATTTTTTCAAACTTTAAACCCATTTTTCACTTAGTAAAAGGTCCAAAAAACACACGGCAGCCTTAAACTAAGTAGAATCACGTGCCGAACAACTTTGCTTAAGGGCCCAATCAAAAAAAAAGTTTTATATTGAAAACTCAAAAATTTTAACTTTAGTACATAGATAACCTATTTTTCTTTCAAGGTAACCTACTTCCGTCGCTAAGTAAAGTTGTTCAGAGCATAATTTTACATATAATTGCTAATTTAAAATTAGTAAATATTTGTTTTTGACGAAGTTACATTTTGAAATTGTACAAAAATAACAAAATTTTAACTTGGTTTTTAAGCTCAATTTTTTCTTCTTTTCTTGTTCTATATAATTGTAAAATTTAATTTTAAGTCAATAAATTAGATTGAAGAAGATCTTAGCTCAAAGTTATATAGTAAATTCATATGTTTTTTTAAAAATTTAATTATAAAAAGCATTTGGACCTATTTTAAGGGGACATGTCCTATGCCTGTTAAGATTTTATAGTTTTATTAAAATATACATGATTTTTGATGAAAAGTAACTTGGCGCACCATAGTAATAATGCATAAATTTATATCGATCTTATGATCCTGTAATTGGATTCTTGTGATTTTGGACTTGTTAGAATCCTCTCTTTGTAAGGATCATTTTGGTAGTTAAATCATTCAAATTGGACCAGTGGATCAAAAGTTATTAACTAATTAATATTTTATAGATTTTTGATATTTATCGCTACCCCCTGATCGACCAATTATTTTGTTTGTTTTGATTTTACATTCATCAAAACAAAACAAATAACGCCCACATTATGATTAGGGTTAGGGTTTGGCAGGACAAGAATTAGAAGGCCCTCCTAATCCAAAATTTTGTAAGAAATTTTTTTTGTTAAGAAAAAAGTATAGTTTCTTAGTCAAAAATTTAAATTAGAAGCAATTTTTTAAAAAAAGTTTGTTTTGCTTTGATTTCACATTACACCTGATCCTGCATCCCGATTGGTTGATTTGGGGTGGTGATGTATCGCACTAGTGATGAATAATAACTCTCTTTTTTATATATAGGGAATGTTTAAAGCGTTGTGCATCATATGTTTTTGACTATTTAGTTAAAGTTAGAGTAAGGGTTAGTTCGGGGTTAGGGTTAGGGCATGTTTTATAGGTAAAATCACCTTCCCGACATTTTTTATTAGTGCATCAATATAGGTTTAGGCATTAGTTTTCTTGTATTCTTCGTTTTCTCGCTTTTTTTCTCTTTTTTTCTTCGTTGAGCTGATCCGTGTCGATCAAAACAAACAATTTGATTGGCCTTATATCACGTGATTGCACAACACTTTAAACAACCCCTATATATAGTATTTTTAAATATATATTATATAAATAATATATCCCTTAGTTTGTACTACTTCGCAGGCAAATTTGCCTATAAAATTACTATAAATATACTTCTGATCTATTTTTTTAATCATTTAAAATATTTAAATAAAATTTGGTATTATAATATTTAATAACAAGGATTATATTTTTGAATTATTTAAATTTATATTATAAGACAAAAAGTTTATATAGCTTATAAGCTGAAAATATTAAATTTTAAAGAAATTTTTTAACCAAAAAAATATTTTACAATATCTTGGCGAATTCTTTAAATATTGGTTTTAAAAATATAGTTTCTAATGCAATATTGTAGTTTATATAAAGGATGACAACTTTCATTATTTGACTTTATATGATTTATTTGTAAAAATTAAGACTTGTATTAGAAGTGAAAATTTTTTTTATAGACGGGAACATATAAAATTTGAGAAAACCTAAAGAAAAAATTCTATAGTAAAAGTTCCAAAACAAAAACTTTAAACTTTTATTACACCAAAGTTTTTTAATAATTTTAAAAAAATTTTATAATAAAGTTGATAAAACAGAACTAATATTATAATTTTTACTTAGAAAGTATATAGCTAAAATTAATATTTAAGGTTTTATTTAAAAAATTAAAATTTTCGCAGGCAAATATGCCTGCATAACAAAGCAAGGGATTGTATTAGCCAATCAGAATAAAGGATATATAGTAACCTGACTAGTCCAGAGACTCCCTCCCCACCCTTAAGAAATTAGCTGATTTCTGGTGCCCCCCTAAAACAAGAACAAAAGTTAGTAGTAAATACAAAAAATATCAAAAAAAAAAAGACTTTTCAAAAACGATGAAGTTCAACAAAGAATTACCAAAAAGAATGACCAGAAGAGCATCTAAAAACAAGAAGCAAAGTTAGTAGTGAGCACAAAAATAGAAATACCAAAAAAAAATAATAAGTACAAAAAATACTGAGAAAAAAAAATAAACATGAGAAATGTCAAGAAAGAAGACTTACCAGAAATGATGCAAATTTGATGAAAAATCATCAGAAAACAATGCCCTATTGAAACTATCTAATACAAGAAAGTTAATAGTACACAAGAAAAAAAAAGCAAAAAGCAAGAAAAATTCATCAAAGAATGACACAAATTCAAGAGAAATCACAGAAAATGACAAAAATCTACTGAAGAATATCTAAAACAAAATGAAAAACCATTAGTAAAAGTTTTTAGTAGAATATTCTAGAATTTTTCATTTTTTTTATTTATTTTCTTTTTCTTTTTAAAGAATCACCAGAAAATAATGCAGGTTCACTAAAAGAGTACCTAAACAAGAAAAACAAAAAAAAAATATGAATACAAGAAATACTAAAAAAAATTAAATACAAGAAAAAAAAACTGTATTACCAGAAAAAATGACAAAAATTCAAAGAACCACCAGTAAGTCTACTAGAAGAATGTCTAAAACAAAAAGTGTAAATATAAAAGTACCTAAATAAAAGTGAACAAAAAAAAAAGAAACAAAAAAAAAGTAAAACTTACCAAAAAAGCAACCAAAAATCTATTCAAAAAGCTGAAAAGAACCCAAAAGAACGATATCAAAGATTCATCTAAAAAAATAAAACAAATAAATATATAAAAATATAAAAAAAAATTGCATACTTGCATACCTAATATGAGTTGCTAGAGTAGTGGATCACTAAGGGTGCACAACTGTACAAGTGCACAAGAAATATCTATTTATAAAAAAAATCAAGCTAATTTTAATTAGATAGTTTTTAAAAAAGGGAATATAATTTTTGTGCACCTGCACAGTTGTGCACCCCTTAGCGATTCACTATCCCGGCAACCCATATCAGGTATACAAACACCTGTTTTTTTATTTTTTCTTATATTTATTTTTTTTATTTTTAGATAGATTTTTGATATTGTTCTTTTGAGTTCTTTGAAGTAGATTTTTGATTCTCTCTTGGAAAGTTTTTTTTTTTTTGTTTCTTTTTTTTGTTTACTTTTGTTTAGACACTTTTATATTCACACTTTTTGTTTAGACATTCTTCTGGTAGACTTACTACTGGTTTTTCAAATTTTCATCATTTTTTGATAAGACTGTGATTTTTTTTCTTGTATTCAATTTTTTTTTAGTATTTCTTGTGATTGTATTTTTCCTGGTATTTCTTGTTTGAATGTTCTTCTGGTGAACCTGCGTCATTTTCTGGTGATTTTTCATCATTTTGTTTTAGATGTTCTTTGGTGGATTTTTGTTATTTTTTGGTGATTCTTCTCGAATTTGTATTGTTCTTTGGTGAGTTTTTCTTGCTTTTTTTTTCTTGTGCACTATTAACTTTCTTGTATTAGGCAGTTTTAGTAAGGCATCGTTTTCTAGTGATTTACATCAAATTTGTATCATTTCTAGTGAGTCTTTTTTCTTGGCATTTTTTGTATTCAATTTTTTTTTCTTGGTGTTTTTTGTGCTTATTTTTTTTCTTGGTATTTCTATTTTTTGTGCTTACTACTAACTTTGCTTCTTGTTTTTAAATGCTCTTTTGTTATTCTTTTTGGTGATTCTTTGTTGAATTTCACTATTTTTGAGGAGTCTTGTTTTTTTTTTGATGTTTCTTGTGTTCACTACTAACTTTCTTTCTTGTTTTAGGCGTTCTTTTAGTAGACTTAGCACCATTGTTTCCTGGTGATCTTCATTAACTTTACATCATTTCCTGGTCGACTTTGTGTCTTTTCTAATAATTTTTTATCGATTTATGACATTCTCTGGTGAGTTTTTTTTTGTTTCTTTCTTTATTATGTTTCTTATATTTATTTTTTTTTCTTGGCATTCTTATGCTCAATACTAATTTCTTTCTTGCTTTAGGCGTTCTTCTGGTATTTTTGTCTTTGGATGAACTTGTATCATTTTCTAAAAATTCTTTGGCAGATTTGTATTGTTCTTATAAGTTTTGTTTTTTTTTTAGTGTTTTCTGTGTTTATTAACTTTCTTTTTTGTTTAGATATTCTTTTGGAGTTCCTTTTTTGGCAATTTTGGATTTCTTACACATTTTCATGCTCTCTATTGTCTTTTTTTAGGCGTTATATTTTTTGGTATTTTCTTTGATAATTTTGTAATTGTCTAGTTTTTTTTCTTCAGATTTTTTTTTTATTACAAGTATTATTAAATCATTATTATAATGTAACAATTTTAGTATGTTATATGAATTACTATAGTAAAATAAATTTCTTATCGATTTGTATTGATGGGTTAGAAAGTTAAATGCTCAGTTTGATCTCGATTGCCTATTATATACTAAAATTTGGTTTGTTAATTAAGGGTGCATGACCATGCAGATGCACAAAATTTTTAAACCCATAGATTATAATCACTATAATTATAAAAATAATTTATAAGACTATAGGTTTAAAAATGATTAAGATAATTGTTTTGTGACAAAACTTTTGAATCAATCCATGTATTAAAAATTTATATTATACTATTAAACATATTTAAAAAGCTTTTTCTAACTTATATTTTAATACCATATATTTAAATAAGAAAAAAAAAATATTTGTACTTTAAATTTAAATTATAACAATAAAATCTAGAAATCACCAAAAATTTTTATAATTTTTATTAGCTAACTATAAATTTTAGCACTATAATTTGATTGATTAAATATTTATTATATGACTATATAAAATATACTATTTTATTACCTATACCCAGTTTTATATTTACTATTTCTGCTTTATATTTATATTTAAAAAATTATTTTAAAAATTTTGTATATAATAATAGTTTATGTAATTTAGCGCATATGCATTGTAACGCACCCATCTAATAAACCAATCAGATTGTAGGATCAGATGTAATGTGAAATCAAGAAAAAATAGTAATCTTTTAAAAAATCAGCTGTGGCTCATAATTTTGCTAATGAAATTACTCTTTGTGCTCTAACAAAAAAAATTTTTTGCAAAATTTTTCCTTTTCTCGCCTACACACTATTCTAATTTTACCCTAACTCTAACTAACAAAAAAACAGGTTACTATAAAGTTCCAAATATAAGCAACCCCTTAAGCTACTCATTTTAGCCAAATTTTTCAGAGAGTTGCTTAAATTCGGGACTTTAAAATATTCAATTTTATTGGTCAATATATCTTATATATAAATGATCAATAAAGTTTATAATAAATTTTATATACTGTAAATGGCCGGATAAAAGATCCCCCTAGAAATAGACCCACTATGTACTATACCCAGATGCAGATCACAAGATCTTCTTTAATTAAATGTGGCTCTTTTTTAAAATCTAAATTGCATATTATAAGTACAAAGTGTATGTGCGTTTCAAATTTTTACACTACACGATATAAGCTCTCAGCCGCATACTATACCTGGGGTCTATTATAGATTTTAAAATTGGTGAAATATAACAGACCTGGGTCTTGTATCCGGCCATTTACGGTATGTTTAGCAGGGTTGTTTATTTTATTTTCTTAGTATTTTGATCTCAAAATGTAGGGGTTACTTATTTTCGGGGTTGCCTATATTCGGGACTTTATGGTATTTTGGTTGGTTTGATTTCACATTACACCAAATCATATGAGGTGTGCTACAGCGCACATGTGCAAAAATATTAAATTCTATAATAATTTATAATAACTTAATCCAATTTTTAATTTTAAATAATATTTAATTGTATTTAATAAATTTATATAATTAATAATTTAATACATAATCAAATTAAATAAGTATTATAAATTCTATAAAAATAAAAATATTAATAAAGTTTATAGATTTACTTGTTAAAATCAATTATTATCTAAAATTATAAAATATACTTTAATTATTTATAATATAATATTTATTTTTAATAAAATTTTAAAGCATACCTTTAATTGCACTTGATATTTTTTGTGTATTAATAGCTTTGCTAGTATACATACTATCAGAATGATTTTGAGGAATTATTGGTAATGTTTTAATGATTTTATCAGCATTTGAGAACTGCTTTTTGATTTCATTATTTTCATCATTTGAAGCTAATTTTTTAAGCCAATCACCAATAGTTACATAAATTCTCCAAGCAACAGGTCGTTTTTGTGGATCCGAATTCATGCACAAATTTGCCAACTCAACATAACAATTAGGAGTTTCAGAACCACAATTTGGACGCAATCCTTTACAAATCTCTGCTCCAAGTTTAGCATTAAATTTACGTCCATCAAAAGGTCTTTTGCCGGTTGCAATTTCAGTCATAATAACACCAAAACCATAGATATCTGCTGCTTGTGTAAACTGCTGCTCTCCTAATAAAACTTCCGGAGGAACATAAGGCATGACTCCATAAATACCACTTGTACTAGTTTCATTATTCTTTTTAGATAATCCTAGATCTGCGACATAAGAAGCACCGTTATTGTGAAGAATGTTACCACTATGAAAGTCAGCATGAATATATCCAGCCTCATGAATATCAGTTAGATCTTTAGATATATAACTAAGTTGGTTTAATTTAAATTCCCATGTAAGTTCGTTAAAATTTGACTGTAAAACTTTATGAATATTTCCACCATTAGCATACTGGAGCACCATTAAGTATTCATTAGTTTTTGGGTCATGAGTTAGACCATATATCCGAAGCTTACTACCAAATAATATACATTGCATGTGATTTTTAAACTTATAAATCATGTAAAAGTGTTAGTTCAGCAGGCTATTACATAAGTTTATAAAAAGCAATATAAACCTACCTCGCTTAAAAATTCAAGAGAATTTACGTTTGTCTCTGAATTAGACAAGGTTTTGAGTGCAACGATTTTATTCGAGTCACGTGATCGCTTATAGGAATAATTGTTATCATCTTTTTTAATTTTTTCGATTTTTCGTACGCCATCCAACCAGGTTGCTCGATATACAGATCCAAATCCACCTTTGCCAACTTTTATAATCTTATCTAGCCTATCAAATGGAATCCATTCAATTAAGGATTCATACGAAAAGGCTCTAAGTTGAAATGTTTTTATGAAATCATCAATATCTATATTTCCGCTTGTCCACTGTGTTTCTATGTCAGGGTCACATCGCAGACACCATACTTCACTCAAGTTGTCTTCATTACAATGTGCACATTTTCCATATTCTGGTCGGCTTTATAATCATAAACATCGTATTTTATTCACATCAGCTATACGATTTTAAACTTTATATCGACTGTAAATAACCTTTATACTCACCGACTAAATTAACGCGGATGAAATGATTTATATAATGGAAAATAAGTATTCATGTTCATGATTTGTAAACTGATTTTAATTCTAATATTTAATAAATGTTTTTTACACTCACTGACTAAAAATAATGCGAATGAAAGGAGAAATAAGTATTTATATTCTACGGTTTTTAATTTCAATGCTTAATAAATTGTCTTTTATACACACTCTCTGAATGAAATGATTGATACGGATTACATAAGTATTTATGTTCGACTAATTCCCCCAAGTTTTTATTAGGCGCTTAGAAACCCCTGATTGGACGAAATAGATTATATTTGACTTTCGAAAATTCTGACCTGATATAAAAACGGCAAAAAAAAAAACATAATAAAGCATATCGATATTGTTAATATTAGTATTAAGGTCAAATACTACTTAAATTTACAAAAGGTAATTTCATAAAAGTTTTGACTTATACCGGATCTTGTAATATAATTAGTAGACGAAAGGAGTAATCTACTTAATCCAATCAGAGATGACATCGACATTACACCCAATCAGAAGTGGGGGCTTCTTCATTGTTGCTAAATGTTCTTTATACTCACTGACTAAATGCGAATGAAATGATTGAAGAGTATCACGTAACAAAACATAGGTATTAAATTTATGTTCTTGATTTGTTACCTAGTTTTTAATTCCAAAACAAATGTTCTTGATACTCACCCACTAAATTAATGCGAATGAAATAATTTGAAAGGTATTACGTAATGAGAAATAAGTATTATGTTCTTGATTTGTGAGCTTTCGTTTTACTGGTTTTTTTTTTATTCCAATATTTAATAGATGTTCTTTATACTCACACACTAATTAATGCGAATGAAATGAGTTAAATGATTTAAAAGTATTAAGGTTTGTGAACATGTTTTGCTGTTTTTAATTCCTATTTTTAATAAATGCTCTTTATACTCACTTACTAAATTAATGCGAATATAAAGATTTAAAGGGTATTACGTAATAGTAAATAAGTATTTATGTTTGATTTGTTTCGTTGTTCTTGATTCAATGTTTAATAAATACTCTTTATACTCACGCTCTAAATTAATGCGAATGAAATGATTTGAAGGATATTACATAATGGGAATTTTGTAACTTGTTTTGCTGGTTTTAATTTCAGTATTTTAATAAGTGTTCTTTATACTCACACGCTAACATGTGAATGAAATGATTTGAAGGTATCGGGTTATGGTAAATAAGTATTTATATTCTTGACTTGTTTTGTTGTTTTTAATTCCAATGTTTAATAAATGCTTTTTATACTCACATACTAAATTAATGCGAATAAAATGTTTTGACATAAGGAAATAAGTAATTATGTCCGCTGTTTTTGATTCCAATGTTCTTTATACTCACGTGCTAAATTAACACAATAATAAATATATAGATATATAATTATAAATTTAAAATAGCTAATATGCTTACTCCCTGATAATTGAATAATTAAATTTTATGAGATATTCACGATTTTTAAATAAAGATCCATCATAAAACATGATAAAATTAAAATTGACTTACTTTTCAAACCATTCAAAAGATTTCTCTTCATTCTTTTCCACGCCAATTCCATAATAGTAACAAATAGTAGTTTTATAGATTCCATTAAGATTATTCATTTCTGCTGATTTATGGTAATTTTCGAATGCTTTGTGTTTATTTTTGTCAATTCCAATTCCTAAATAATAACAATAACCAACTTGATACATTCCATTAGAATTATTCATGTCTGCTGATTTTTGATAATAAATGAATGCCTTTTTTTTATCCTTTTCAACTCCAATTCCGTGTTCATAACAATAACCGAGTCTGTACATTCCGTCTGGATCATTTTCATCCGCCAATTTTTGATAATTAATAAAACTCAGCTGAGTAGTATCTTTTACTAATCGTTCTTTTGTTAAGTCATCATTTTCCATTTTGATTTATGAAAAAAATAAGAAAAAAATTAAGAAAGGTATCATGCCGATACTGCTTTTATTTATTATAATTACGGTAATACAAGATAATTAACTGTCACCTTGTTTTCTCTATATGTCTTTTAATTGTTTTGGAGATATAAATTTGAATATAAACTTAATAAAAAAAGGAAATGTATTCTGCTCAAATATGGGATATAACTAACGAATAAGAGAGGATATAACCCAGTGGATAACCCAAATCCAGATACACTAATCCCAAAAGGGCATACCCGAAAGCTCATATAATCCCGAAATAGGCAACTGCAGTAATTGCTCAAATATGGTGTAGTTATTATTGTGCGAAGCGTAGCACTACCGTGCAGACTAAAAACTCGATACAAACATACATCCAATACAAAAATATTTTGTTTGGCGACGGCATGTTGTATAAGGGAAATCATTACCGTGCAAAAATGGTATTATCTAGTTTACGGCTGATAAAAATTAGCTGAATGAAGTTCGATTAAGTTTATAATTTCGGCATCTTTGCAAAGGTAGCCATAGTTAAAGATAGAAATAGTTAATTCAATGCATATATAAAATACAACTTCACTGCTAATAAATCATTTATTTGTATATTAATCTTGTATATCGATATTGAATTTTTCTTTATTTGATTAATTGCAATGAATTAGCCAATCACATTACATTACCATTATCCTTTTACTTAAATAGGATATAAAACCGGTTATTAGATTTTGTTAAAGGTTACAACCTTTCGGATAAAGGGTTATCCGAGTACGAGCACCACTGTACATACTAAAGTTTTTGTAATATTTCATTAGTCATCGGATCTTAAATTATATATTTTGAATCTATTATGTATTACTACTCTTATAAATTTAAAAGGGGATGGCTAAAGCACGAGATTACCTGATTTTTCTGATTTTTAATTAAAATCAAGTTAGGGTTAAATTATGGGTATAGAGAGTGTTTATATATAGCAAAATCGTATTCCTGATACTTTTACTTAGTGAACCAAGACTGATTTAGATAGCCGTTTTTTGTATTTTTTGTGTTTTTTTGTCTTTGTTGTCTCGCTTTGTTTTGTTCGGATAGATCGGGTTACATATTGGATAATCTTATGATGTATAGTACCTGGCTAAAAATTGTTCACCCTAAAATTTTGGCCAATTAAAATTTAAGACAGGTGTAATGTAATAATCAAAACAAACATTTTTGTTTTTTAAGTAAAAAATTGCATATAAAACTAAAGCACATTATAGTTGAGGTTAGAGTAAGAACAGTGTAGAGTTAGAATTAATCTATTAGTAAAATTTTACAAGGAACATTTTTAATTAGGCCCCAGGTGGTTTTCTAATTAAAATTTAAAGCTATTTTTGTTTTTTTATAAAAAGATAGTTTTGCTTCAAATTTTATATTATATCTAGTTCTAAAATTCGATTGACCAATATTACAAGAGTGAACAATTCTTGTAAGAGAACAAAGATCATTAGATGTATAATATGGTTAGATTTTGTTCTACTAGGAATTTCTAAATTAGAAGTATATTTAGAAACTTTTCATAAAAATACTTTAATATGGGTCTGTATTATTTCGCCAACAATCACTTCACCAATATAACATTTCACCAACAAATATTTACCGACAAGTTTATTTTACTAACAGTTTGCTTCACTGAAGTTCATTTTACCAACAAGTTTTTTTGTAAAAAGCGCACTAACTTTAACCCTAATTCTACTCTAACCCTACCTAACCCTAACGACAATGATCAGAATTACTTTGTCGGTGAAATGAGCTTCGGTAAAATAAACTGTTGGTAAAATGAACTTGTCAGTAAATAATTGTCAGTGACAGTGAAGTGATTGTTAGTGAAATAATTGCTACTCCTTTAATATTTGGGCCCTCAAAAGTAGAAACCAGACAACTTGACAATTTTTTAAAAATTAACCTGTTTGATTGATCAGGTGCAAAATTTAAAGCCCAATCTTTTTTATTTAATAATGAAAGTCTGATCACTTAATAAATTTTTGTAATACAATAATTAAAAGCTTTTGACACTATAATCTAAAAATAGTTTTACTGAGATTTTAAAAGCAATTTACAGGTCTACAGATCTAATAATTATATTTAAACAGGTTTGTTAATCATGAATATACTATTTTTAGATTGTTTTGATTTTGTATAACAAAATAGTTTTTGCCAATTTTCTCAAAACTGTGATTTGCCAAATTGTCTGGTTTCTACTTTAAGGGCCCATTTGTGTTTTAATGACCTTCATACTATTCTTTTTTGGATATAATGCCAAGTATTTATATTCTATTTATTGTTTTTTCAAGGTTATGATTCTATGTTCAATTCTTTTCAATAGTACCATTATGGCTTGGACTTTTTTTTAATATTTTATTAATATTTGTATTTTATAAAAAGAAAGTTTTTTGAATTTTAGTTCTAATGCTAAAGATTCTTTATCTTTGATTTTTGATAATAGATTTTTAGATATTTTTACTTCTATTTTGTTTAGGTAGTTCTAGATTTTGGACTAGTTTCTTTCTAGTTGTTTTTTTATTTTGTATTATAATAATTGCTATTTATATATATTTAGATTTGTTAGTAATATTTTTTGCTTATATGTCTTTATTTTTTCTATTATTAGTTTTAGGTTTTCTTCAAGTATTACCATAAAGCACTGTATAAAGTATCCCTAAAAGATAATACTCTTCTTAATTAAGACCCAGTTGTTGTTAACTGTTTATTTAACCTAATTCTTGAATAATATTTAAGGGCAGTATTGTACATTAAACATGTTCAAAATATGTTTTTTGTTTATGTTCAAAATTGTTCAAAACTGTTCAAGCCTATATTTAAAGTTTAAATAATTAATAAATTAAAGAGAGTTATCATTCATCGCCAGTGCGATGCATCGCCACCTGATCGACCAATCGGGATGCAGGATCAGGTGTAACTTAAAATTGAAGCAAAACAAACTTTTTTTAAAAAATCGCTTTTAATTTAAAATTTTGACTAAGAAACTACACTTTTTTTTAACAAAAAAAATTTCTTGCGAAATTTTGAGTTAGGAGAGCCTTCTAACTCATGCCCTGCCAAACCCTAACTCTAATCGTAGTGCAGGTGCTATTTGTTTTGTTTTGATTAATGTAAAA
The DNA here is from genome assembly GCA_003550325.1 of Gigaspora rosea. Classification (NCBI taxonomy): domain Eukaryota; kingdom Fungi; phylum Glomeromycota; class Glomeromycetes; order Diversisporales; family Gigasporaceae; genus Gigaspora; species Gigaspora rosea. The sequence continues at coordinate 88,914 of QKWP01000635.1, forward strand.
TCAAAACAAACAAAATGATTGGTCAATCAGGGGGTAGCGATGAATCGCACAGTGATAAATGTTAAAAATCTAAATTAAATTGATAAATATATAATTATATATTTTTTTAGATACTAGTTTCATTTTTAAAAAATTAGATTAGGTTACTTAATAAAATTTTAAGTAACTTTATTTGAAAAAATGTTCAAAATGTTTACAAAATGTCCAATATACAATACTATTGGAAGTATAGCTATTATTTTTATATAATCTATCTTTAATATATAGTACCTAGTTTTTTATACAGTACTCACAAATATTATTCAATTTAAAAAATGAAGTTTTTGAATAAAACTCAGGTACTGTATACAGTGCTCTATGGTAGTACTAATTCTTTTTAGTATTTTATAATGTTCTTTGTCTTATATAGGTTCTATAGTTCTAATATTCTAGTTTGTTCTTTTTAAAATAAGTTTGCTTAGTGGGTATAAATATATTGCTAAGGTTACTATATAGCTTACTTCTTTTTTTCATTCTAATTGTGGTCTGCTTTTCTCTAAGTCTATTTAATTTTCAATAAAAGTTTTTGTTTAGGTTAATTCTTTGTACTAATAAAATATATATTTCTTTTTTTACTTCTTTTTATATTAAGGGTGTAGCTTCTGCCCCAAACTTTATTAATACTTAGGGAAGTGCAGTAAATCACATAATTAGGGTTTACATAGGTTCTGACCCCCTCTAGTGATAGGACTATTGACCAATCAAATTTAAAAAAACTCAAAAACGTCTTTGATCTGAAAATAAGCTACCCCACAATCAACAAAAGTCACTACATAGTAAAGTCTAAATTTTACTAAGCAAATCGAAAAAAATCGATTAAGTAAACTTATTCAGCAGATCAAAATATATTTACTACAAAATTTTCATAAGTATTGGAGAATTTTTTATTAATTGACTTTTAATTTTTACATTCGACGAAAAAATTAAAATTTTTTAAAAAAATATATTTAACAAACATAAAAGTTAAAAGTTAAATAATAAAAAGTTTTCCAATACTTATAAAAATTTTGTAGTAAGTGTAATTTGATCTGCTGAATAAGTTTACTTAATTGATTTTTTTCGATTTGCTTAGTAAAATTTAGCTTTACTATGTAGCAACTATTTGCGATTAACTAAAAATAGATTTTCTTTAACATGATTGGCTATTTATACTATATATATATATAGAACGTGATATTTGGGAACCTCCACCCCCTAAAAAATTACGTGATTTTTTGCACTTCCCTTAAGTAGATTGACATTTGGTAGTGCTATAAGTATATACATATTATATACAAGTATTGAGACTAGGACTTCAGGCTATAAACCTTTTATCCATAGCTAAAACCCACCAGAGCCTTCTATATTCCTATTTATATAGTTGACCTGGATTTGTACATCACTTTTCAACCAACAATCAACATCCACATGTCTGCCACTTTACCCATATTTCCTAATTCATCACTTTCAATTTGGTGTGTGTTGCTAGGTAGGTGCTTTATGTTTCCAAGTTGGTGTACCCAAAATCTGGTTACTCAAAAAATCGCTTACTAGCATACTTTTTGGGGGTTTGTATCTTAAGCTATACAGCTGCCTCTACTATATTGGGTAAGTATCTCAAGCCTGCATGCTACTGCAACCAGCCAGTTTCCTGCGACTTGAGAACCTAGGATTTAACATTTCAAATTTGAAAATGTACAAACAAATGCACTTTCCACTATGGTAGTGAGGTATCTGAGCATGTTTCACAAATGCTTCTAGTGCTGAATATAGTTAAATGGCATCATGAAGCTAGGGAGAACCCGATTACCACTGCATGCACTTATACCAGCATATACTCATATTGGTGGTTCCAAATCCTTTTAGTGTCTGAAGACTTCAATATGGGTATGCCCAGTATTGTACACAGACATTGTCCTACCAATTTTACAGGGACACAGACAGTCCAGGATGGGACGTCCAGGACATGTCCACAATATTGTCCTGACATGATATTGTACATAGACAATGTCCGCCTAATTTTTAACTTTGTCCTTACTATGTCCGGGACATGTCCGCCGGGTAAACCAATCAAATTGCTGAATTATACAGACCCCTTAGTTTGGGTTATGTGATAATTTTCAGAGGATACAAAGAATTTTATTGGCTTGTTATCATGTGTTGATTAGCTGAACGTCTGGGACAAAAAAAATTCTGGGTGGACATGTTCCGGATATCCCATTTCAGACTGTCTGCCATCTGTGCCCATGTCCTATAACAATACAGGGTATGCCTAGCGCTCCGTTGGGTCTTGACACATATATGCCTCCATGCTTCCACTTCTTATTGGCCAATTAGTTCTGTCTGCCCTTGCAAAGTTTACTAAACCCTAGTACCCGGTTAGTTACTTTTTGGATCCTTTTCCTTAGTTATTTCAAACTACCAATCTAGTTGGCCCGGAAGGATCAGTCTTTCAGGCTTTAGGTATCTAATGTCACCCTTTCCTTGTCATGCTTCTATAACACATGACCTTTTCCTCTGGTGCAACACCGGCGACCAGGTTGGTAGGCCCCCTTTGCCATAGGGACTTTTGCCTGTTCAGATTTCCTGGTCAGTCACTACTAAGATTCTTTTCCTTAGTACTGTCAAAAGTCCAGCTACCTCTCTACTTGGGGCTTGCCAAACGGGTTACAATTGTTCTGGCCCCTTGGATTTGTTTGTATAACTTACACAACTACGCCAAAGCTCACATTCAAGATGGTGGTACCAAGGTTACAGGTAATATACCTAACCAATCGATGAATAAATGTTACCATAACACAGGCTTGTTTTCCAATTCGTCTCTAGTGGGATTTGAACTCTAGACCTGCCGCTTGGAGTGACAACCAGACAGCTTCTCTATGTCGCCACACCATTGGTTTATTTTTTGTTCTGATAAAAATACTATTAATTGTTCTTTATTGAAATAGCTTTTTCAATACTAAATTAAGTATTTGTTTTCAATATTATTAATAATATTTTTTTAAATTCTTTATAAATTTCTATATTGTATATTTATTTGCTTTTCAGATTTTTACTTGTTTTTTATATAGTTTTTCAAAAATTTTAATATAAAGTTCTGTAGTTAGATTTGTTTTTTTTTACTATTTCTTTTCTAATTTTTAATAACTGTCTTGGTAGTTTAATATCTAGATTACTTTTTTTTTTAAAGCTTCATAGCTACCTGATCTTTATTAGCAAATTACATAAAAGCTACATAATTTAATATACTCATCACGAAATTTTATATATAGATATTAATCGATATATAATAGTTAATCGTTTTATACCGATTAAAAATAACGATATATCGATTAACTGGTTAAAAATCGATAAATATCTATAATCAATATATATCATTTTATATATTATAATTGTTATATATCTATAAATCGATTATAATCGTAATTATTTAAAATGATATATAACTATTAACAGATCTTTAACGATTACATACCCGTCACAAAAATTTCAACCCAAATCACCGGGTAAAAAAAAAAAAAAAAAAAAAAAAAAAAAGTTCAAAATCTCTTAAGCCCATTTGATCCACAAGCTACCAAGGATCATAAAAATATATACCACAAAGTGTGCCAAAAAACTTAAAAAAAAAAAAAAAAAGCGTTTTTGATTTTTACCACTTCTCCCTTTTACACCCTCTCTCTTTTTTACCTCTTTCTTTTTTTTCTTTTTTCTTTTCTTTTTTTTCTCTTTCTTTTTTTTTTTAATATTTCGAATACTTCCGAAATATTTTAGGACGATCTGTAATCTTGATCATATCAAAAACACGTTTAACTAATATTTTCAAAATGTTTCGATGATTTTCGATAATTGTACCACAAGATCAAATTAGATCTTTTTTTTTTTTTTGTTTATAATTTAGATCTTCTATTAATTTTACATTGTTTTTTCATTTTTTTTTGTTTCGTTTAGTTTCATTTAGTTTCGTTTTGTTTCATTTAGTTTTGTTTTGTTTTTTTTTATTTATATTTTTTTTTTTATTTTTTAATTTTTTTATTTTATTTCTACACTTTACCACTAGTACTTTGCAAGAAATCCAATAACTTTTCGGCACTTATCACAAGCCAACTCAGATTTTCGATACTTTGCAAGAACATACAACTACTTTCTTTAGCAATTTCGAAAGTTCAAAAATGCAAGTTTTTGCAAGTTTTTGCAAGGTTTTGTTTTATTTATTTTTCATTTTGTTTTTTATTTTTTTTATTTTATTAATTTATTTTATTCCAGCACTTTGCGAAAACCTTCAATGATTTCTGAATTGCAAGATCACAAACTCTTACTTTAGGGAAATAGAGATTACAAATATGAGCGAATATAGTCAAATATAAGCAAATATAAGCAAATATAATAGTTTATTTTTTTTTGTTTTTGTTTTTTTTGTTATTTTTTCAGTTTTGTTTTTTGTTTTTGTTTGTTTTTTTTATACTTATTAGAAAGTTGCGAATATGAGCGAATATTAGTGAATACAAACAAATATGATAGTTAAACAAAGAAAAAGAGAAATAATAGCTAACTACAGAGTAAGAAAAATAAGTGTATAGAGCTATTATTATGCGACGAAGTATGAAAGTAGTTTAAAATATTACTATTTTTTTTATTTTCATTTTTTTTGGGTTTATTTTTTTTTGTCATTTTTTTTTTATTTTAGGAAGTAGCAGATATAAGCGAATATAAGTGAATATTATAGTTAAAACAAAGAAGAAAAAAATAATAGCTAACTGCAGAGTGAAAAAATAAATATATAGAGCTAGCATTATGCAACAAAGTGCAAAAAGGTTCAAAATATTACTATTTTTTTCGTTCATTATTTTTTTTTGTTTTTATTTTTTTTTTGTTATTTTTTTATTTTTTCGTAAAAAATGTATAATAATATAATAAAATATATAATATTGATTAAAAATATATATTTAATTAAAATATAATGTATAATAATAATAAATAAAAATCATCAATTGTCTAACAACTCTTTCCGCTAATCATTTGGTCCAAATTTCTCAGAAAGGAAAAATTAATTTTCTAGATAGTTTTTAACTAAAAATCTACTGTACAATCATAAACACATAATATCTATACAATAGTTTTATCTGTAAGATATCTTATACCAAGTTTTTCTATTCCTTTTACCATAAAACGGCTTTTTTGTCAAAATTTTGGGCTTAAAAGTGGGCTTTTGGCTTATATCCTGTAGCGTAGATCACTGTTTACATTAGTAATCATATATTACCTTTTTGGGACAAATAAACAAACACGTCCGATTCAGCTTAACAACAAAAGTAAACAAACAATAACAAAAGACAAATCAACACAACGTGACCTAGATTAGTGACTCAACATCTACTTATAGAAATTCTAGAATACAGTCAACCCTCCATAAATGCAACCTCCATAAATGCAATACCACTCTAAATGCACGTTTTTTCTATTCCGTAAAATATTATTAGTGCTAAATGCACGTTCTATATTCTGTAAATGCACGTTCTCTTGAATAACATTTTATATCACACTAACTTCCCTAAATGCACGTGGCCAATCAAATTTTAGTATTTAAGATAGGTTATACAGTTTTAGTAGAAATTACACAAACTTGATGATCTAATTTTTAAAAGCTGCAATTTAATTGGCTCTCTCTAAATGCAAACCTCCCTAAATGCACGTTGTAGACTTGTCCCTACGAGTTGCATTTATGGAGGGTTGACTGTACTCATGTCTACGAATATGGAAAGAATCCACAAATACAAAGACTTTTTTGTCTTTATGACACAAGAGGCGTTATATCCTGATCAAGAACTCGAACGAGAAATCTCAAATATGAATAAGGCTATTGCAAAGTGGCTGGGTATTAATAATTTCAATATGGTCTGCTTAATTAGGAAGGCAATTGAACTTCACAAGTGGATCGGCTATAAATTAGCAATCAAAAAGGAAATCTCTAAAAAAGAACAACACTTTTTCAATATAATGGATCTAGAAGATGACGAAATGGAAAAACTCAATCAAAACATCTTACTCGCAACTGAATGTGGTACAACAAACTACGGAGTAAAAGAATTGAAAACCCACAGAGAGATTACCAAGACTGAAGAAAAGCAATTAAATTCTGTTCAAACCCACACTCCTACTCAGGAGTTAACAGATTTAGAGATACATGAACAAAAAGAAGTTACAAGAGAAGCTTCTTCTTCAAGCAAATTTAAAACCAAAATTAAATGCACAGTTTGGGATATTCCTAACGGGACATCTGCAGCGAGAGTAAAAAGAAGTCTTAATTTTTTTGGAAGAACAACCATACAAGGCACAATGGCGAATGGGAAAACCAAAGCTATGTTTGTTAAAGTCATACCAAAAAATGAAAAAAGAGAAAAGCATCTTCAAAAAGCATGGAGTATTCACTTCGAAGAAGGTAAAATGTTTAGACTTACACAGGGAAGATATGATAAGGAAATACTAGTAGAGAGAAGCAGGTACAAGGCAGTAGTCAAAAACCTTCCCAAAACAGCAATAGAAAGTGCTCTCCTTCAACAACTAAATCAAATCGGTGCCAAGGCAGTGTACATATCTTCAAACAGAAATAATAACCAACGAGGAGCTGCAAGCATATACTTTGAAACACAGGAGGACTTAACCAACGCAATCAAAAACCCAGTTTGGTATTATAACAATAAACTTAACTGGGCGATACTGGAAGAAACCCAGAATCAAACAGGAAGTAACCCCTCAAGGAAACTCAATAAAAAAAAAGTTTCTCCTAGAAACGTCATTAAGCGACAAGTCCTAGAATCCTCAAATAAAGAAAATAGCCAACTAGTTTCACATACTTATAGAAGCAGCGGTAGTAGCATTAACAACGAAGCAAATTACTATCAGTTGTCTGCTAGCACAACTAAATTTGGAACAAATACAAGAAGAAGCAGTATACCTAGAGGACCATCCCAAGAAAGATTTAACAAACATCATTTGGAAAAAGAAAGTCAAGCAGACAAACTTAAAGAAATTCTGGGAAGACTCACGGCAATTGAGAAAAAGTACAAAATCAATTGTTCTGATCGCTCCTAATTTGTCGCACCAGTTGAACTAATGGATTGAGACCAACAGGTGGGTTGGTCTCTAGCAAGCGAACTCTCAAATCCACCACACGCATCCAGAATAGAATTCAAGATAGCAACACACAACATTAATGGACTTAAAGCGAATAATCGAAAAATGGATGCGATACTAGAATGGGCAGAGCAAAAGAGTTTAAACATTTTAGGGATTACAGAAACTAATATTACAAGTAAAGAAGTGTTTTTTTTTGCTAAGAAATAGGAATAACTTTACTGGTTTCTGGTCGGATTGTAGCAGTTGTAAAAAGAAGAGGCAAAGTTATTAAACATAATGAATATTTGCTAGAAGTACACCTCTTTTTCAAGCGTTCAGATTTCACTATCCTGACAGTTTACATCCCCCCAAACGGCAAACCCCTAGCAAAAAAGATTTAACAGGAAATAGTTAAGGCATTTATGAACAGAGGAAAGGACTTCTACTTTAAAATAAAGGGACTTCAATCATGTACCCAATAAGGATCTAGATAAGCTGGCACGGACTATAACATCATCAAACAAGCAACTGCCGCTTTATAGATGGTTTCATAACCAGGAACTCCAGTATTCATTTAGAATTATGAACCCACAGGTCAAGAAGTTTACATGGTCGAACGGTGAATCCAGCTTTAGAATAGTCCAGATCTGGATAGGAAGTAACTTGAGCAATAATTTAGTATTAGCAAAAATTTACGAGATGTCAACTTGCACAGGAAGTGATCATAATGCGTTTTCAGCCACAATTTTCCTAGAAAGAAATGGAATTATTCAATCAATAAATAGAAAAGGTAATACTAATCATCGTCTACTCTTCCGTTACGACCAAATGACAAAAGAAAAGTGAGAAGAATATGGTAAAGACCTTGAAAGATTTCTAAAGAACAGACCCAGTATCAAACCCTTTCTCGAGGACAACCTAGAATTACTTCTCGAGTCAACGGATACAGAAAAGCTAGATAGAATGTGGGAATCTCTGGAAAAAGGCATGCTATATGCAGCACGGAAGAACATTCCCTACAAGAAACTAAAAGAAGGGTCCCCAATCAAACCAGGGTCTGATATGGACAACAAACACAGTGCAAGCGCAATAATAAAGAAAGATATAATCTTTTTTAGCAGAATATACAAAGCACTCAAATGTTATCTCAAAGCTACCAAATTAGCAAGCCTACCAGAAGATATAATATTAGATTTCAATCAACAAGTAAAAGAAATTAACGAGAAATATAGTTTGGAAATTTACCTAAACAAAAACTTTTTAGCAGAAGATACTTTGGCTAAAATAAAAGGATGGTAGTTCATTCTAAACAAGCGGTGGGCTTTAGAAATTCAGAAAGAAAAGACGAAGCAGATTGAAAATTTTGTGAATCAGCGATGTGAAATGATCAGAAATGAACAAGGAAGAATGTTACGAAGTCTACTCGAAAAGCCTTTTTGCAAAGTCTCGATTGACAGAGTGCTGGATAATATAAATGGGGAGCGTTCTCTTGCAATAGACCTATCAGAAGTACTTACAAAAACAGAGGCCCACTTCCAGCAACAGTTTGCAAAAAGGAAAACAAAACTAGAGCAAATGTCCGAAGATTGGAAAGACATATATAGCTCAATTAAATGGATCAAAGAGGACTGGTACAAACCACTCAATCAGAAAATTTCGGACTCAGAATGGAGCTTAATGCTAAGTGAACTTAAAAGCAATACAGAGCCAAAGATCTCAGGGATTAGCTATACCCTAATCAAAAATGCAGCACCGACAACACACAGAATCTTCAGGAAATTCACAGATTTGTGTTTAGCATTGGGTTTGATCCCAGAAAGTTGGAAAAAAACACAAATTTATCCTATTCCAAAGGAGCCAGAATGGGACTTTAGTTTAAGCTCAGTGCGTCCAATAGCTTTACTAGAAACCTTCTATAAATGTGTTACTAAAATTCTAACCAGAAGGCTCACAAGAATTCTAGGAAAAAAGGAAATTTTAAAGGGTCCAAACTTTGCTGGCCTTCCAGGAGAATCGACCTCAGAACCAATCCATCTCCTGAATACTTTAACCAAGGTGGCAAAAGAGCAAAACAAAGAAATCTGGGTCCTACTACAAGACATGAAAAAGGCCTTTGACTCAGTTCCTCTGGACTCTCTTCTTCTGGCTCTCAAATGAATTAAATTACCAGAAAAAACCTGCACCTTTATTCTAGGCTTATTTCAACAAAGAAAAGTTAAAGTAATTACAGCTTTCGGACACACGAAGGAGATCTGTGCTTTTGATGGAATAGATCAGGGAAAGGTCCTTTCCCCAATCATTTGGCAGATCTTCTACGATCCTCTATTATTCAAAATTTAAAACTCAAAACATCTCGGTTTCACCTTCAAGTTATTGGAGCCCACGGATTTAAACCAAAACAAACTTACATCTACTAATTTCCGTCAAGTAGTCATTGCCTATGCAAACGATACAACGTGGCTAGCTAATTGCAAAGAACAACTCGAAGAGACCCTTAGGATAGCTGAAGATTTTTATCTTCTTAATGACATTCAAATTAATACAGCAAAGTCCAAATTACTAGTAAACAACTCAGTACTCAAATCGGAAGACCGGGCAGTCCACTTCCTACAAAAGCGAGTGCAGGCGGAAAAAAAGCGCTCACTTATCAGGTTTTTAGGAGTTTGGCTAAGTGAGAAGGCGCAGGACATGTTGACCAAAAACAAGGCCAAAGGGGTCGTTAGGAACTTTATAAAGTCAATCAGCTACAAAAAATTGACATTAAGCCAACTCACATATATAAACAACATGTGTTTAATCCCCAAGTTGAGTTACATGCTCCAAATATCTAAGCTTTCCAAAAGTGGTCTTTCTCAGATACATCAGCCTTTCGTTAAATTAATTAAAAACAAGTTCGATCTTCTAAGAACAATTAGCAATCATATAATTTCTCACAAAAATATTGGTAACTGCAAAGTTCTGTGGCAAGAGTTACTAATAAACCAAATTACAAGCCTATAGCTTAGAATTAACGCAAGGAAAGCAGGAAGTGATCTCGCAAAAGCAAGACTCAAACAAGGGTATTTTGTAGCAGGACTTACTTCAAATCTGTGGCAAGAAAATTTACAACCTAGTGATTTGAAGGTCTGGCAACACAACCTGAACTGTCAAATCATTTACAAGGCAAAGCAGCTCAACTTAACTATAAGACATGAGCCAATCTTCTGGCAAATTCACGGGACAGGCCCACGTTTTCGTGAGATTTTAGAGCCAAAGCTCTTCATCAAGGCGTACAGAAGCTTCCAAAGTCTAGGTCTTTTTCATTTAAACCAAGTAATTAGCGAGAGGGCACAAAACTCATAACGTGGAAACAAATAAAATTCATCAGAGGAAGATTATGTAAAGGAAAGTAGCGGTATGGTTTAGATCGATTGAAAGGAAATGCCTCAATAATCCTTCGGACAGAAGAATTAGGGAAATCTTCTTTACATCTGACCCTAATGTTATGTCTATCATGCCCATTAAAGCAAGCATCAAAAAAGATAAGAGAGTGAAAGATTGGGTGCTTACAAAAGACAAAAAAAATAGCATGAACGTTAGGCGTATTATCAAAAAAGGGAAAATAGAAATTTTAATGGAACATTGGCAGGACAAAAATTTAGTTTTAAAGAAAAAGAAAACAGAACAGGTACTTGAAAAATGCAGCGGTTGTGGGCTAAACTCACATAGTAGAAAGGAAGGCTGTCTCAGTTGGCTTCGGAAAAGAAGCATCCAAGGCGTTTTCCCCAAAATTCAAACTGTAGCGAACCAAAAAGTGTTACCGGTTCCCAAAGAGGTAATAGCCAGAAAGAAGTCTAAAATAGTGGATGTCTTAGACTCTAGTTTTTTGAACCTGCAGATAATAGTTGAAGGTTCGTTGGCCAGGCACCTAATCAAATCTCAAGTTTTTAACGACATATTATCTGCAGACCTATTGAATGCATTAGAACAAAATATAATAAGTAGAAAAGAGGTTTACAAATTTTACATGGATGGCTCCCTTTCTAGACAGCAGTGTCAGAGCGTTATGGGAGCAAGCTGGGTTCAAATTAGTTTAGAACAGAATGTAGCTATAGCCAAAGGTAGTATTAGACTTAGTTTATGGCCCTCATCTACAAAGCCCAAAACTATCGCAATCTGGTTAGCCCTTTTAACGGTCCCAGTTAATAGTAAAGTAGTAGTTTATACAGATAGCGCAGTAGCAATTGCCAGTTTACAGAATTTAGAAAATGAAGTTAGGGTAAATAGGTGGCATAAGGAAAAAAATTATTTTTGGGTTTCTAAGATAGTTAATGTGATTAAGTCTAAGCAGATCGAACTCGTCCTTGAAAAAGTCAAAGGTCATAGCGGTGACAAGTGGAATGACATTGCAGATCATCTCGCGAAGGAAGCACTCTCATCACCATTAACTTTGGACCCTAATCAAGTCAAGGACCCAAGATTTGAGGCACTCCTCTTCTGGAAGGACGTTAAAGTGGAGAAGCCAACAAGAAACTTCCTTAAACAGGTTTTTGAACTCCAAAATGGAGCAGAATGGTTCTGCACAAAGGCGGTATCTAAATTAGAGACGATCGCTCTATCAGGAATTTTAATTGGCCTTCTTATTGAAAACAAATCAAAAGACAAAGCGGAGTCTGTTGTACATCTTTGAAGCAAGTGAAAGACTTGCTCTTCGTATCAAAGCCTTAGCAGAATCGCTCCATGTACTAACAGAATTAAAAAGAAGAAGACCACACCTCTACACATCGGATCAAAGTACTTTGTGTAAATATGGGAAAAAAGAAACTCAAGAACACCTAGTGAAGTGTAGTGGTCTAGAGTTCCAATGGTACAATATTGAAGACGTAGTTTCAGAGTTGTATTGGAAAAAACTGGAGTCAGATTCCAAGTTTAAGTTCAAAAAAGAAGTTTTAAAGAGAATTATTTTTGGAAGTAGCAAAGAAAAAAACTCCCAGACAAGAAAGGACATAATCAAAAGCCTATTACAAGAAACAACAGTCCTTAATATGACGAACCTTCTGAGCTCAAAGAAAGTAGCTTTAGAGATTTTGAACTACTCCATAACACTTATCTGGAACCTCTTCTATGACTTTATTTGGAAAACCCGTTGCTCGGCGGTATCGGAATAGGAAAAGTCAATTGGAATCTTGAGTCGTGATAAACGGAGGAGCTCCGCTCCGGACTCAGGTGAAATCGTCCCTTCGGGATCGAAGAATAAAAGTCTTGGTAACCTAGTTCAAGAAAGAAAAGCTTTAGAGAAGAATAAGGAAGAGAAAATTCTTGAAATATGGAACGAAGCAATTTTGTGTCTGATCCAATCGGTGAAACCCCCTTTTGGACCTCCTTTTGATAGAGGCTAATTCAGACTCTAACTCTTCAGAGAGTTGGTGCGATGAGTTGCATTTGGGTAATTTTACTCGGATGATGTCAGGCTTTGTTTATTTTTAGAAATGTATTGTATTTAATTTGTTAAATATATAATAAAGCTAAGAGGTCGAGTCACGGCGAGACCTATCAAAGGGAAAAAAAATAATAAATAAAAGTAAATAAAAAAATATAAAATTTTATATTAAATTGCGAAACCTTGTGAAAACATGCGAAAACATGCGAAAATCTGTAAAATGTTTAAAAAGAAGTATACAGTATAATAGTATTGTTATTCATGATTTTTAATCTGATATCTATCGATTATTACCGATTATTATCGATTACTATCTTAATCGTTAGACGTCGTTATGGGGGATTTAAATCAATTACTATCCAATAATGATAAAAATCGATAGTAATCCCTGTGCAAATTTTGGTGATACTAACTGTAATAATCGAACTAAGCCGCTGCCTGAATTGGTGCCCAACTTTGGCTACTGCACTGAAATGGTTTGCTCATACTTAAGTGATGGTCTTCCCTATTAGCAAGAAGTATAGCACTACCTGGCTTTAGAGAACCAATCACAGAATCCATTCTACCTAAAAACTTCTTCTCTGAGCTTCTTATAAAGAAGAATAAAAAAGTGCCAAAGATTAAAGGATGACAATACCTAAACGACTAACCAAATAACCAACCAAAAATACAACCGAAAGAAAAAAAAAGTAATAAAAGAAAAACCAAAGAAAAAACAAAAAGAGAATAAAAACTGTAGATGCTAATATGTCTAGCATAAACAATAAAAATTATATAATATCAAAAGACTAATGTCTACCGGTATATTATATGTACAGGTATATGAAAAGAAAGAAAAACAAAACTAAAAAAAAGATAAGAAATTTTCACGTGCCCTCTAGATCCAACAACGTCATTCATTGTTTATTTGTATATAGCGACCAAATTCACACATAATGGCACCAGTCCCAATTCAGATCGTCCTAATTCAGAAGAAGTAAACACTGCTGATCTTTTGGAAGGAGTAAGCTAGGATTCCCATTTTTTGGTGAAAATTTCGAAAAAATTCAAAGGGAAGTATGACAATACTCAAAAGAAATTTAAAGGAGAGGGTGCAGTTGGAAAAACAATTTTTTGTTGTTTCCCATTGTTTTTTCACAGAAAACTTTGTCAACAGAAGAAACCTTTAATTTCCACCAAAATTTTTCATACAAGAGCTCCACCTTCTGCCAGTTATCTTGTAAAAGTACACTTTTGGCTTGTATGACGAATATATAAAGGAGTCCTCGAAAAGTTAGTTGACCTTTATAAAAACCATTTTTCTGTGTTATCCTACTATATATTAAATATAGGCAACTCTCCAACAAAAAACTTCTTGTTTTTCGTCTGTTGGTAATCTGGTTCAAGTGATCGTCAGAAAGAGTTGTGTCTTTTTAATATCTAGATTACTTCTTTAATAGTTTTTGCAATTTTTTAATATTTTTTGCTTTTATAACAATTATAAACATTTAGTATTTTTTTTATTTTGGAATTTATATTTTAATGCTAGTAAAAATAGATTTTAAAATCTAATTTTAGTTTTTTTAATAATTTTTGTAATTGTTCAGAGTGTAGCAGAAGACTTACATTTTGTATACGCGCATGATCTATATTGCGTGATCTGGTGCATGTACTAGAGCTAACCATATCAGTTTGTTTGTTCGCTAATTGCCAAATATGATTGGTTGTTGATGTACATATAAAAAAATAAATACCTTCATATTAAAATTTTAACAAATTTTGTAATTATTTTATATTATATATAAGGTAAAAAGGGGTAATTTGACGAAGTTAAAGTAGCTAATATAAAAATTTTTTTATTTTAATATATAAAAATTTTTTATTTATTTGTTTAAAACTTATACGTAATATTGAACAAGTTTTATATAAAAATAGTAGTATAGTAAATTGATTTAGATGATAGCAACCGGGTTTGTACATTATACAAAAAAGTCAAATTTTAGAGGGGTAGGGGTAATTTGACGAATTTAGAATATCTTGTGATACAATGATCAGAATTAGACAATTTTTATACCATTCGATTCAGCTCATTGAGATGAATCGAATGGTGCAAAAATCATCCAATTCAGATCATTGGATCACAAGATATCATAAATTAAGTGCTGCATAAAAAATATAAAAACATTTTAAGAGGTATTCTGACGAAAAACAACTTTGACTATAAGGTAAGTGCCTTACGATACTAAGTAAATCGACCTTCTCACTTAAGTAGAAGTTGTTCGCAATATAAAATTACACCTACCCTGAAATTTTGATGAAATTTAGATGACTTTTTATTAATTGACTTTTACAAAATACGTTTTTATAAAAAAATTTTAAATTTTTTCGTAGAAACGTATTTTGTAAAAGTCAATTAATAAAAAGTCATCTAATTTCATCAAAATTTTAGGGTAGGTGTAATTTTATATTGTGAACAACTTCTACTTAAGTGAGAAGGTCGATTTACTTAGTATCGTAAGGCACTTACCTTATAGCCAAAGGTGTTTTTTGTCAGAATACCTCTTAAAATGTTTTTATATTTTTTATGCAGCACTTAATTTATGATATCTTGTGATCCAGTGATCGCAATTAAATAGTTTTTGCACCATTCGATTCATCTCAATTAGCTGAATCGAATGGTATAAAAATTGTCTAATTCTGATTATTGTATCACAAGATATTCTAAATTCATCAAATTACCCCTATTCGTCAAATTACCCCTTTTTACCTTATAATTATATATATTTATTTAATAATATTAATTTAAAATTTTAGCTCCAGACATTAACAGTTTTTGTTTTCCTACATCAGCGAATTATATATACATAATCTTACATAAGATATTACAGCCCATAATATTATGAAAATCTTACGATCAACGCGGTAAATTACACAATATATTACGCTATATTACGATAATATTACGGTTATTATTTCAAAATATTTCGAAATATATTGCAAATAAAAAAATGCAAATTACCTCCACTACAGGGGTCGTGTACTCATGCAGATCAATAAACTAAAGCGCGCAGGAGGTATTATTTTGATATTTTTGCATTGTTTCACAATATTTTGCAAATTTTTAAAAATTTAAAAAATTTTTAAAAAATAAATAAACGATATACATATTTACATAATCATGCTTTTTTACAGGTTTTCGCAATATTTTGCACGGTTTCGCAATTTAATATAAAATTTTATATTTATTTATTTATTATTATACATTATATATTACATTTATTAAATATATATTTTTAAATTTTTTTTTTGTTTTTTTTTAAACTTTGGCAATCTCGCCGGTGTATCCTTTATTAAGACTTTGCAATGATACATGAATATACAAATTGTAATGAAGATACAACTAGCCACTCGTACACTTTTGGTGTCTAATTTAAGTAGTCCGCCCGAAGGTTCTACACTAGCTGCCATACCTACAACTCGCTACGGGTGTTGCCTATTTAAACCCTCTGATTATTAATTGTTTACCCATTCATACTTAACAAGTTAAATGCCCGACATCTCCTGGCTGCTTTTAAAGTGCCCAGAAACGATCTGCCGCACCAGACCTAATCTACTTAATTCGACGTATCTGGAAGTTTAACCTCATGATCCATGTCCCACACACTTCAACACAAGGTTTTTTCAGCCACCTATCGGTAGCCGAATTGGCCCTTATTAGGTTCATTCCGATCCCGGTCACCCACTTTCTTTTGGTAGTACTGTCATAGATCTTCACTATTACCTCCTAATTCGGGACTTGCCAAACGGGTTTCCATTTCTCCGGTTCCCTGGATTTTTTGGTGTAACAGTAACACCATTGCGCCGTAGCTCCCATTCAAGATAGTGGAACCAAGGTAACAGGCTTTTAACCCAACCGATCTGAGCCACATGGTTACC
>QKWP01000635.1:107388-119548 GCA_003550325.1 Gigaspora rosea
AAAAGGGAGAGAGGGTAAAAATAGGTCAAAATGGCCTTTTTTTTTTTTTAGAAAATGGTTTGTTTTTTGTTTTTTAAGTTTTTTGGTACATTTTGTGGAATATATATTTATGATCCTTGGTAGCTTGTGGATTAAATGGGTTTAAGAGATTTTGAACTTTTCAAAAAATATTTTTTTTTTTTTTTTTTACCGGTGATTTGGGTTGAAATTTTCGTGATGGGTATGTAATCGTTAAAGATCTGTTAATCGTTATATATCGTTACAATTAAAAAGTAAAAAAAAACAAAATAGAAGATCTAATTATAAACAAAAGATCTAATATGATTTGTAGAACAAAATTTGAACATCGTTGAACTATTTCGAACTATTTCGAAAAATCAGGCTAATGCGCGATCCAGGTTACAGATCTACTGATCCAGCTTGGTTTCCTAGTCCTAAATATTTTGAAAGGGTTCGAAATATTTTGTAACATATTTCGAAATATTTCGAAATTACTTTCGTAATATTTCGAAAATTTGATATTTTGAAATATTTTAAAATATATTACGTAATATTTTGCTTATATTATGGTTCGTAAAACCTTACATAAGATTACGCTATTATAAATTTGCTGATGTAGTTATTAATTAGTTTTTTTTCTTTTATATATTTTTATATACCTTTGATAAAATCTTTTTTTTATATTGAAGTCTTTTGGTTTTTTTTAGGAATAAATAGTATTGTTCAAATAATTGTTTTAGTTTGATATATTCTAGTTTAAGTATAATTTTTCTTGCTACTAATTGGTATTTGTATAATAAGTAATTATTTTTTTTTTAGTGCCCAATTTGGAGTATATAATTTATTTAGTTTACTTGTTATAAATTATATATGGATAAGAGTACAACTAGCCATATATACACTTTTGGTAGTATTGTTATCGAACAGCTTTGAACAGTAGTTTGGACAATTTGGAATAATCTTGAACAATTAAATAAAATAAAATTGCTTAAAACTTTATTAAAATAACCTATTTTAATTTTAACTAGGATATGTTTAGTATCTAAAAAAATATATAATTATATATTTTTTAAACAAATTGATTAATTATTAAAACCTAAACAAGCTTTGAAAAATCTTGAATATTTGGATATTTTGAACATAGACAAAGTCAAAAAAGGCTTTAAATAGCCAAAATATACAATACTGTTTTTGGTATTTAATTTAAATGGTTTGCTTTAAGATTTTATACTAGCTACTATACCTGCAACCCAACTATAGGAATTGCCTATTTAAACTCTCTGATTTTTTACTTTTTAACTAACCTTAACTACTTTACTAAAATTTTTGTAATATATATATGGATTTTTTGAATTTTTTTTCATTAGCTCTTAGGACTTCTTTATATACCCAAAGATACAACCTGGTTTACTCTATATTCTCAATAGGAAACTTGGTAAAGCAGTATTTGTTCTATACAAGTATTTATTTATCCTTTAATTTGTAGAGGTTTGCAGACAAATTGTCTGTATAATTACTATAAAAATATTTCTGATCTATTTTTTTTATTTATTTAAAAGGCAAAAAGGAAATGGCGACCTGTCGCCATAGCGACCCTTATATGATCGACTAATCATTTTTAAGATTGGCAGCTAGGTGCTACAAAAAGGGACGAATTTCACATTTTGCAAATTATGAGATAAACAGCGATTTGTGTTTTGATCATAACAGTGATTAACATGCATCTGACCTATACATGAGGACGAAAGCATTTCGGGTTCTAAAACCCAAAATTAAAATTTAAAGACGAAATTGTTTTTGACCTATTTTACTTGAAAGACGAAATTATTTGATACTTTTTTTGAATAGACGAAATTATAAGGAACATATCTATATAAATTTTATTTGCTCTTCCTTATAAAAAATTTTAATTTTCTCTAATGAAGACGAAATAGGCCTTTTTCAAAAATCAATTTCGGTGGCATCACTAATCTGACCCAATTTAAGCATTAAAAACTAGGCTGTATAACCCAAAGACTTATGATAATTTCTTAAAAGTGCTGAGAAAAGGGACGAAATTTACAAAAATATGATTGGCTAATATATCTGATATATGTTAATACAGTTTTTATTACAAATTTATTTCTTTTTTTTTAATTCCTCTGAGTTATTAATTATCTCACAAGTAGTAATGTGCTATTTATATAATTTTTTTAGTGTACAGTACGTACAGTACATATAGTACATATAGTTGTATAGTGTGTATAATATATGAAATACGTATAGTATGTATATGATATATAAACTACCTATATACAAAATTTTGCAAGGAATAAGTTTGCTTAAAAAATAAAAGGTAGTTTTATAAGGGCAAATTTAAGATATGAATAGCTTTATAATTTGTTTTAGAATATTCCAAAAAATTTTTTGCATATTGTACTATACGCGGCACATCACTACTCACAAGCTTTATTTCTGAAAATTTTAAAGATGTAGACAAAAACGAAGAAATGTGATAAAAATGATTAGTAATACAAATCTTCGTTGTCATATGAGCAATAAAATAACACATTTATTCTGCCATGCCGGGAAAATAGTATTTTGTAAAACGCTCAAGTAAGGGAAAGTGGTCGCTAGTTGCAGTAGTGTAAAATTAAAATATATCGATATATCAATATTTTTAGCAATTAAAAAAAACAATCTATTTTATTTATCATTATCTTAAATATTAAAATTAGTTGTCAATATTGATAGATATAAAAATACCTTTTATAAACAAGAATTGAGGAAAATAATGGTTTGAATTTAAAAAAAAAAAATTTAAAATGCGCTTTTTTGATTATTCAATTGTTTTTTTTTTAAAAATTTTAATTAGTATAATTAAAATGTATTATGTAGTATGGTTTTAGAATCAATGCAAAAATGTAATATATTTCTATTTCACGAAATCTTGATCATTTTGTAAAACCTAATGATCATGGATACAGTTATCCAAAATCTTCGATTCAGAAATAAAGAATTTGAATTGACATAACACTTCCTAGAATTTAATTACTACCTGAGAACCAGGCTACCAACAATAACTACCGACAATAATAAGATAAAAATAAAGACCCTATCATATGTTAGTTTTTGTTAAAAGATTATTACTGTATTTAACAAATATTAATTTAAAATATTTCGGATCCATCTTACTTTACTAACAATCAGTTTACCGACAGTTCATTTAGCTGACATCATACTACACTAATTAAATGTTAATGCTAATCCTATATGATGTTGACTTAACGAACTTTCAATGAAATGACTGTTAGTGAGGTGAATATTTCTACTTACTTGTTAAAATTTTTTTGCTTTAGGATGGGGCATGAATAGCAGTAAACAAAATTCATCCTTTTTTGCGGGATCCCAAATATAGTCACAAACTTGCTCATATAGATACTACTGCCGCTTTGGAGATAATGTTTTGGTTAAGAGAGGGGCTGGAAGATTTGAAGAAGGGAAGAAATCTATTTTATTTGGCTTTAGTAATGTGATTGACGTTTTTTTCTCACAAATTGCTGATTTTATTTCGACTTTTCCAGAATTTTCTGATGAAATAATAAAATGCATATCCGCGGATTTTTGGAATTCGTGCAGATCATTAACGCACCCCAAAAAATTTCATTACACAAATAGGGTGCGTCAGTCAATTGATATCCAATCACATTGAGCGATTTGTTTACTGTACTGTACGTATGTAAGTACGAGTTTTTTAAATTTTACTATATCTAATATATATTAGCGTTAGACCCCGGGTACAGTACTTTGAAGTTAAACTAATAGAAAATCTAATTTTTTAATTACGGCATAATGTATATATTTTTAATAGACATAGCTTTGAAAATATATGCTTTGCATTTATAATATGCGATCTGACGTTTAAAAAGAACTACATTTCATTTAAGATCTTAAGATTGTTACCCAAGTCCAGTACAAGGTAGGTTTATGATTTGGGATTATATAGTAGTTTACGGGTATATACGTATAATTCTATTTATTTGTTTGAAAGTTTCGATCAACTCAAAATACAACAACTAATTAATATATATTAGTTTTTGAGTTAAAATATAGCAGCAATGAAGCTAATTCGAACGTATGATTCTTAAAAAATTGACAAGCGTAACAGCAGTGTTTTATAAGCTAAAGCTTTAATTATTGACTAAATTGTTTTTGAATTCTAATACTGTTGAACATCCCAAAACCGATATACACGGTGAACAGATTTTGTATTAGTATTAAGAGGTACCAGATTTGAAAACATTATAAACTATTCGATTTATACTGTATAATGGAAACGGACTTGGTAAATTAATTTTTATCAGGTTATCGATTTTGGGAGGGTCAAACGGATCTTTTTTTTCTTTTAAATAAAAAATAAAATTTTAACATAATTATTATTTTATTTGTTTTTTTTTTATTTTTATTTGTTTTGCTACAATCAAAGATTAAAATATAAATTTTATTAAATTCAGTGATTACATATCGGAAAGACAGCTATTACGCATATCTTAGCTAATTAATAAATATCTGAATATAGTTGCCTTCCTAATAACCCAGGTACTATAAAAAAGTCAGTTAATACAGTCAGACTTCTCCAAATAAACACTCTCTCTAAACGCACACCTAAATTCAAATTCTGGCCCATATATATACTTGACCTCTATAAATATACTTATTCTAATTATTTTCCAAATATACGTTGTTAAGTGCGGCACTTAGAGAGATCTGGCTATTTTACTAAAAATCAACTACTATACCTTAAACCAAGATTTCAATATCCAGAAATCAAATTCAATTTTTGGATTTAGAACCTAAATCAAAATTAGTTGAACCGAGCCCAAACAATCCTGAAATTCAGCAGAGTAAGAATTGAAAGTTTTCACTTCACTTCTCTCGGCTTTAGTATTTAGTAGAGCAAGACATAGAAGCTTTTATTTTGCTCCTGCAAACCAAAGTGAAGTCGGAACGTTCCTGAATTCAGTAAGGTAAGGCTTTAACTTTGCTACCCAGCCTTAGTCAACTAATTGAGCTGGAAATTCTTAAAATTCTGTAAAGTAAGACTTGGAAGGCTTTCATTTTGCTCCTGCAAACCAAGCGAAGCCAGACATTCCTGAAATTCAATAAGGTAAGGCTTGAAAGGCTTTCACTTCGCTACCTAGCTTCAGTTGAATATTCTTAACTTCGCTCTGCTTAGCTCTAGTAAACTACTTCACTCAGCTATAATAAATTAAATAAAAATATACGACAGCAAATATTTATAAAACTAAATAGCTTACTAAATATAGTTGACCCTTTGATTCAAGACATTTTCAATCATAAACCTCAGTATCACACTTATGTAGTGCTATGACAGATCTAAATAAAAAAACTATTAGTGTTTGTCGATTCTAAGTGGTTTGTTAGACTGCTGAAAATTTTCAAATGCAAAAAATAATAAGTGGTTGCCTGCATCACTGATTTATATATAACAAAGATCTATAACGAAATACTATAAACTATAATACTTCCCTAATTAAAAGCCCATATTTTTAATATATTTTAACTAGGATCAAGGCACCGAAAATGCCCTTAGTAACTAAGCACCTAAATCAATAGATTACAGTTTATTACTGTGAGAAATAAAATGCTTATATCTTTTAAATATATTTACTTACTAAAGATCGCTACGATTAGTTTTGAGAATTGGTTTTGAGGATGGACGATTGGTTTGACGTGCTTTAATATATAAAATATTGTTTTTAATAACTCAAATTGGGGTGATTAATAATCAGATAATCGCTAATTTAGGGTATAAAATGATCAGCTGATATAAAATTTGGAACCCTAAAAAAGGGCTAATTCCAAAAATCCACGGATATGGATATTGTTTTAGAATTTGTAGAACATTTACAAATAATTTGTTCAAAAATTCATCCTATTTATAAATTTTAACTTGTTGTACACCATTTGAATCATAAACTGTTTGTGCTGTATTATATTCACCAGCAGTAGAGTTATGAACAACCTGAACCATATCTACCAAGTTATCTACTTCAGAATTCCAAAGTTTTAATTTAATAAGTTCAAAAAAACCATCTGGAAAGAATTTTGTATGCCCAACTACTATGAATGAATATATAATTCATTTATGCAAACCATTTAAAACACACCATATATATTAAATATTTTATCATCATATTATTCTTGTTTTGTCCTGAGCAATTGTTAGTATGAATAACAAGATACTTTTCCCCAAGACCATGATTTTTAAAGTAATAATGAATCATCAAAACACAACATTCTCACTTTCTTTAATTAACTAATTTTTCTAAAATATAAATGCATTTATTAAAATAGATTTTAATAGGTCCACCTTAATTTACCAATAGCTCATTTACTAACATCACACCAAGTGATAATTTGCTAAAAATATATATCTACAACTAATACTACCCTTATCCTATGTGATGTTTGCTAAATGAACTTTGGTAAAATGACCGTCAATAAAGTGCACAGCACTAGATTTTAATAAGGTATTGAATCATAAATACCTGTCGTGAAAAAGCGTTCTCGCATATCCCAAATATTGAAACTTTATATAGGAATTTAAAATGAATGGACCCCTTAAAAAAAATAAAAATAGAAGATAAAAAGTCATTAATATTTAAATTTTAATTACGTATTTCAGGACTTTATATACCTGATCAATTTTTTTATATAGAAAAATTAGGTTTTTATATAAAAAAATTGATCAAGTTTCAGATTTATTGTCCACAAAATTAGCTTCCTAATATAGATACGATCCAGAAATTTAGTTGTTAAAGTTTTGAATATCGGCGTAAAATAACTGCCAGGAATATAACTTGTTTAAATGAGTTGTATGCAGAGTTGTATAATTTTGGTAATAGGTTAGGGAAGTGCCATTTATTACGTAATTTCGAGAGGGGAGAGGGGGTGTTAGCAGTCTATTACGTCTATATATTATATATAAAAATTATTATTGGCTGCTAATTAGATCACAGGGGGGAAGGGAGTATGACCTCCTAATAAAAATAAATTACGTAATAAACGGCACTTCCCTTACCAGTAAGTTGCATCAATAGTATCATAAATATTAACAAAATTTATTTTTTTAATCAGATATGCGAAAGTTGCACAGAACAAATTATTCAAACAGTTGCTCATAGATTTTTTTATTTCTATACAGAAAATGTTTCTAAATTGTGCGGTATCCGCAAATTAAATTTTAGTTGAAAGTATTAACACTATACTTTCATAATCATTATCTATTATTATTATTTTTTTTTAAAAAAAATTTGAAACTACTTTATATATATTTTTATAATAATTATTACCTCCTTTTGTAAGAAAAATAGAAGGTATACGGAGAACCCCGAATAATCTATGTGAGGTTATATTTGAGCATCATAGTAAAAATTTTTTTGGCTAGCACTTTTGATTTGGTATATTAAGCTATATTTTATACATTAGATTGAACTTTCACTCATTTTTAACTTTTTTTGAAATACAACTTCTCTAAAAAAAAAAACAAACTTACATTCACTAAAAAAAAAAAAAAAAAAAAAAAAAAAANGCGTGAAGGCATAGATAGATTATTAATAAATCTTAATTGTTGTTTCATATTGACTATGCATTGCCTAAAATTTAAACTTCATATAAAATAAATAAGTTCAAAGAATTTGATATTCCTGGGTGTAAAAGCGTAGATAGATTATTAAAAAATTTTAATTGTTGTTTCATATTGACTATGCATTTAAATTCATATAAAATAAATAATCACTATAAAAAAACTATTATTATTATTAGAGATTGAACCCGTTAAAAAACTCTTTACCCAAATATTTACTTGGGTTGTCTGGTCATATAATGATTTCTACTCAGATTCAATTTTTAGTTATCATTAATAATCTCGCTCTTGATGTGTCCAATTGATATGATCATTCCACTATTAAACATTTTAATCTCGTTCACTTTCTATCCAGAATTGAGAGTTAAATCGCATGTTTTTGCAAAGCATACAAAGATTGTTGCAAGAGGATAAAAATCGGATTTCGGGTACACATTTTTTCCAAATCTGTAGAAAAGACCAACGACTAATATTAAAATCAAAGATGAAGATATATGATAGCTATAGTATCTTTGCGGAAGTGGCGGCCTATTAAAAATTTTTTATTTATTAATTAAAATATATACAATTTTCATTCACAAAGAAAAAAAAAAGGGACTTTAAAACATAAATAATTTCTGCATATATCTATTTAAATAAGGTAATTTTTAAATAGTTAGTGAAGTGCTGTTTATTACGTAATTTATTTTTATTAGGAGGTTATACCCCCTCCCTCTCTATGATCTAATTAGCAGCCAATAATAATTTTTATATATAATATATAGACGTGATAGACTGCTAACTCCTCTCGCCCCCTTTCAAAATTACATAATAAATGGCACTTCCCTTACTGCTCATTTCATTTACAATCATTTTACCGAAAGTTCATTTAGCTGACATCACATAAAGTTAGAGTTAGCATTTGATTAGCTGTACGTACTGTATGTACATCATAGGGATATTTTTAGTAAAATGTTACTTAGCATAATGTCAGATCAGCTGTCGGTTGGTAACATAAAGCGGATCCCTTTGAATACCCTAATATATAAATTTACTTGGTGATGGTAACCCATGGCAATTTGCATAATTGATGATAAATGTAAGAACATTTAGAATAGTTGCGAATGACAAAGCATTGTGAGATCTTCTTCTTGAATTTCGTATACAATTGGTTTAATACCGTTAACTTGATAATGATTACGAATGCTTCACTACTTTTTATCTGACAATGAGTATATAGTTTGAAAAGCTTTTTCACAAATTTCGCTATCATTTAAAGTATATTTAACTGTTAATATTTTTTCTTTACTATGCAAAGTATCCTTTGAACAGGCTATTACATGAAGTATTCCTAAAATAAACATGTTATACTCAGTTTGGACAATTTTCGAATGTTTGAACCGTGAATTCATGATTAATTTTAGTTAAACATTTTTTGGTTTTACAACAAATTAATGTACAAAGGGTTAAAAAAAAGTATCCTTTTTCTGCTAATCTAGAAGAATAGTTAATTCATCATTAATTTCTTGCTCTTCATTACCTTTATTAATAGTATGTTGAGCAAATATTCTTGAAATTTTTCAATTTGTAATGGGATAAGAATTTGATTATCAAATTGTTGTATTTGTTTATCATCTTGTATATTGCTAATTTCTACAATTTCAAAAGATTCTTTTGTCTCGAATGTTTCCTTCAATTCTAACTCATAATCATTATCTGTCTGATAGAACGTTTTGAGTTGATTAAATGCTTCCACTAGTGAATATATTTCTGAATGTGTTTTTAAAAAAATTGGAGATACTAGTATGTGTGTCGAATCCATTGTTTTTTTTTTTGATAAATCAATCACAAATATATAGCTTATAACTATATGATTGATTATACAATTATTGGACAAAGAAAATATATACTGCATTGTTACTTCGTTTATGTATACATGCATAAGATATTGAGACTTAAAATTTTTCTTATTCTCAACAATATGCTTTTAAAAATATATTAGATCTAGACACTAACCTATTCAGAAAAAATAATTTAAACAATTAATTAATACATAAAAGCTATTATCATTGTTATTGTTAAAAGTTCCAGACTTTATGCAATTTCAGAGATTTTTTTTATTGTTTAAACAATGAAAATCACTGAAATTGCATAAACCTGGACATTTTAATTGTTAATGTTCTAGAAAAAAAACTTACCAAGTGATTCCTCAAATCTATTTATGAAATACGATACAGGTTATGATGTCAAGTTTTGTTTAAAACATCTACGTGCATACATAAAAAAAATTGTTATGTAATATATTCACTATAATAACCATAACGACAAAACATAATATTCGGTTATGTGCACAATTCAAAGAATGAAATATAGACATTATAGCACGTTTTTATCATTTTTAACAACTGTCCTACCTTGATTAGTGTGTCAGGGATGTAATTTGCATCTTCCTGCATTACGAATACAAAGTAAATATTCAATTATATTATATAATTAAAAATTTTACTTTGTGTTCGCAATGCAGGAAGATGCAAATTACATTCCCGACTATTAAAAATCAATAAAAACTAGTGCTTTATAACATAATTACATCATTCAAATATATTATCATATTTGGTTTTCACTAATTAATCAATGCACCATTTGCATCCTTTTCAATTCCAATTTCTTGCTCATAACACAAATATTCTAACCGGGTAATTCATACTTACTGCTTTTTGACTCTAGTTTCATGTTTGTAACAATAGCCAAGCCAGAATATTTTGCTGAACTATTTATATCTGCAGAATTTCGATAATAAATATATGAATTCTTATATATTTATAATGACCAAACAAAAAATAATATAGTACAATGATTCATACCTACAGATTTTTTATAATGAATGAATATGTTATTTTCATTCTTCTTAATTCCAATTCCATGTTTGTAATCCAGACTTTTCTTTTAACTCTTCCATATTCACGAATATACTGATATATACAAGTATAAACCTAATTAAGCCCAATGAATATCAAGCTAACAATAAAATGTAACTATGATATCTATTACCTGTACCAAATCCACCTGACGCATAATACTGAACAATAGAAAAGATTGTTCTTGAAATTATACGGATTTTTTAAAAAAATAAACTAGATAAATTAAAATGCTAAGTAAAACCGTGAATACCTTTTAGTGTTAGCAGATAGTTTGAAAAGATGCTAATCGGAAAAAAATTGACTCACATTTTATATTCGTAAATCCACGATTTTGATTAGCTTATCAACATGCCGATAAATTCCAAACTGATCTTGTGATATTATTTATCTGATCAAAACAGTTTTTTGTGTTATTTTATCTATAACATAAAATTTTATTAAGATAATAGTATTCTTCTTTAAATAAAAAATGTTACTGAGTCAATTTTGAATTAATTAACTCAAAAAAAAAATTTTTAAAAATTTTCAATTTCATCCCTTTTTGTAGCACCTGGTCCATATATAAACAATAATCATCATTTAATAATCAATTTTTTTTTGTTTTTTTTTCTAGGCCTACCGGTAAGGGAAGAGCAGAAAATTACATAATTTTTTGGGTCCCCAAATATCACGTCCTATATATATATAGTATAAATAGCTAATAATATTGAAGTAAAATATATTTTTAGTTAATCACAGATAGTTTCTACATAGTAAAGTCTAAATTCTACTAAGTAAATCGATTAAAATTGATTAAGTAAAGTTATTCAGCAGATCAAAATGCATATACTCTGAAATTTTTATTAAAATCAAAGAATTTTTTATTATTTAACTTTTGATGTTTACGTTCGTCAAATATATTTTTTTAAAAAATTTTAAATTTTTTATTGAACGTAAAAATCAAAAGTTAATTAATAAAAATTTTCCCAATTCTTATGAAAATTTTGTGGTAAGTGTATTTTGACCTGCTAAATAAGTTTACTTAATCGATTTTAATCGATTTGCTTAGTAAAATTTAGACTTTACTATGTAGTAACTTTTATTAATCGTGGGATTAAAAATATTTGAGTTTTTTTAAATATTATAAAAGGTTAAATTTGATTGGTCAAAAGTTCTATCACTAGGGGGGAGGAGGGTATAATCTATGTAAACCCTAATTACGTAATTTTCTGCACTTCTCTAAGTTCATTTCAAAGTCCGTTTCGAAGTCATGCCTGTTTTTTTCTGTGAGTTTTTTGTTCTTCTTCCTTATTTTTGTCTTTAACTACTTCTTTTCTTCTAAGTCGGTATCAGTGTTACTAGTGTTTTGTGATTTTACTAGGGCTTTGCTATTTCTCGCTATTTTGCTAATGGCATAACGATCATGAGAAAATAAATTATAGGATCAAAGACCGTATTTTAAAAGAGTTAAGAGGTTAGACTTTATACAACAATACAATTGAAGGTTTTTTTATAGCAATTTTTTTTAACAAAAATTTTTTTTTTTCACCGGTCGAAAATGACTTGAATTATAGAATCGATTTGATTATTTAAACAATAATTGATTATATTGTTTAGAGACTTTTTTTTTTTT
>QKWP01000635.1:135750-147554 GCA_003550325.1 Gigaspora rosea
GCTCGGAAAAAAAACAAAGAGCTGTGGGTGTTGATGCAAGACATTAAAAAAGCTTTTGATTCAGTAAGCTTGGAAATGTTAGAACTGTCACTAAAGAGAATTAAATTGCCAGAAAATATCGTTAATTTCCTTATTGACTTATATAAAGAAAGGATAATTGAAGTGGTAACTGCCTTCGGATATAGCAAAGAGATAGTTGCAAAAGACGGAATTGACCAAGAAGAGGTGGTCTTACCCTTGGTATAGCATATATACTATGATCCGCTACTCAGAACAATACAAGAACAGGAATCTTTCGGATATTCTCTTGAGGTTGATTGGCTAGTTGATCTAACCATGGGGAAAAGCAGAAACGAAAAGCTGCGACAAGCTGTTTTGACGTACGCAGATGATACCACGTGGATTGCCAAATCTAAAGTGGATATGGAGAATATTTTAGCAATTGCAAACGAATTTTACCAGTTAAATGACATTAAAATAAATGGAAAAAAGTCCGAGCTGGTAGTCCTAAATTGTAAAGATAAGGCAGTTACAATAGAAATGGGCGAAGGGAAAGATAAAGTCTTGGCAAATAGAAAGGACCAGGTTGCAAGATTTCTGGGAGTTTGGATCTCAGAAAAACAAGCGCTAAAGTGTGTCCAAAAGGTCATAGAGCAGGAGGTGTGGGCGTTAACTTACTGCATGAAGAAGAAGAAAATGACGCTTAGTCACCTTATATATATAAACAATAAAGTGTTAATTCTGAGAGCGAAGTACAGAGCACAAATAGTGATGCTAAGTAGGAATAACTGCGAGCAATTACATAGACCTTTTTTAAAATTGATAAAATCAAAAAGTGGACTTGCAGCTAATACGGCGTATAGTGTACTAAACCATAAAAATATCGTTGGGGTTCAACTACTCTGGAAAAGTACATTAGCGCATCATGTCAGTAATCTTGCAATTAGACCTAACGATATGGAAAGGCTCGGCCAATCCACTTGGATAAGACTTAAACAAGCACAGATCTCGAATAAATATATTAGTGCAATTACGAGTCTGAAAAGTGATAGACTCAATAAAATAGTAGACACCCACAACATGTCCGTCAGAGTGATTAAAGAGGTAAGAAAGATCGGCATCACATTTAGTAGTAGTATCTGGGAGGAAAGTCTTAAAATCACTTAGCAAGGCACCGAGATAGTTGACGTCTTGAGTGAAAGAAGTGTAAAGAGCTTTCTGAAAGAAAAGTCGTTAAAACTTTTTCTATTAGAACAGCTATTCGATACAAATAGCACGTATATGTTGTTTTGGGAGCGTTTAAAAAATTTGAG
This sequence comes from Gigaspora rosea, assembly GCA_003550325.1. Lineage (NCBI taxonomy): Eukaryota > Fungi > Glomeromycota > Glomeromycetes > Diversisporales > Gigasporaceae > Gigaspora > Gigaspora rosea. The sequence continues at coordinate 137,064 of QKWP01000635.1, forward strand.
AAACCAAAAAGGTTCGGGTAAAAAACCAATTTGGTTAGAGGAATTAGAAGAAGCTTGTTTGGCAAGCGCAGAAACAAGAGAGTTAAAAGAAGCGTTTAAGCGAAGCGACAGAAATATGTTGGTACTAAAAACCAGAATTAAATGTGATTGCAGAAGATAGACGAAAATCTGATCTAATTGTTTTCAAAAACAATGAAGAAACTCCACAGATATGCAAAGCTAGAGTTAACAAAAAACGAAAGAAAACCTATCAGATCGAGCATTGGAGGGAAAAAGAAAATATAAAACCAGATAAGAATGAAATAAAACAATGCAAAGGTTGTGCACAAGATCAAGCGGGAAAAAGTGGAAAATGCACAATATTCAAAGCTTTCAAAAGTCCTAAATGTGCGTTGAATAGAAGGCTTGTTAAAAAGTGAGAAGATAGAGTTCTGTGCGAAATAAAGTGCGCTGATCTGGTATACAGACAGGACAAAGACGCAAGTAACAATTTAGAAAGAGAACAGGAAGTGTATGATGTTGTAGTAAAGTGTAAGGAAGAAGAAATAATAGATGAGTGGATAGATGGAGAAAGTACGCGAAAGGAGTTGAAAGCCCTGAATGAGCACATGAAAGGGTGCCTCAAATAGTGTATCTATACGGACGGCTCCTTAACTCAGGAAGAGGTTCAAGCAGGGGTCTGTAATAAAAGTATGGGGATTGGCTGGGCAGCATATCCCAAAGACACGAGACAGGTGTCAGGATTCGTCAATCCTCAATTCAACGGAGCCTTGTTGGATTGGCCTTCAACAACAAGGGCAGAAATAGGGGCGATTGCAACAGCACTTTTGGCGGTTCCATGTAAAAGTAAAGTGGAATTATTCTCAGACAGCATAAATGCTATAAGCCTAATTAAGAAAATGCGAAAGCCAAAAAGCTTAAGAGAAGAAGTTAAAATAAGCAACGGTAGCATCCTGAGGTTGATACAGAAGTGTCTTGAGGAGAAGGAAATAGATTGGAAGATTGTTAAGGTTAAAGCACATACGGGAGTTGAAGGGAATGAATATGCAGATAAGTTAGCTAAAGAGGGTCTTAAAAGCAAAAGGTGCTTTAAGATCACTAGTAGTTGGGTTAAAGGAATGAGAATAGTCCCGAAATGTGAAAAGTGCATAATAGATAGACCAATTAGAAAATTTGTGGAGAAAGTTACAAACACGGTTTTTGATGTGGAATGGAAGGGGTTGCCAGGTATTATAGATATATTAAAAGAGGAGGAAAATAGTAAGGAAGTTGATTGGGGTAGCACATGGGGTCAGCTAAATAAGTTGAAGGGCCATAATTGTAGGAGTATAAAGCAAAGTAGGGTCTGGGTCAATAGGATTAAACGTATGGACAAGGCCCTGCCAGTAATGGCTCTACTACATAAAAGATATGCGGGAGTGTACGAAATCAATCGATGCATAGCGTGTTTTAGAGAATTCGAAACACAAGACCACTTGGCAGAATGTGAAATATATCAAGGCCTATGGAGAAAAATAGAACGCGAGGTCAAAGAGGAAATACTTCGTAACAAAGATACAAAAAAGAAAGAAGTTAACCCAGAAATCTTTAAGGCTGTCGAAAAAGTACTTTTTGGTGAAAATGAGTATGAAAAGATTAGGAAACGGAAGTTAATAATCCAAGGCTTAGTTCCCGCAAGCCTCGAAAAGGAATCAATGGTGGAAAGATATTTTAAAAACAAAGCATTTGAAGCTTTGGGTTTGAAATTCCACGAAAAAATTTGGACACTATGATGTGAAGCCATTGCAGAGTGGGAAGAATTAAGTGGGACGAAAAAAATAAAAGAAAAAGAACTAACGAAAACGAAGAAGAAGAAGAAATAGATGAAGGTGAAAAAGCTACAAGAAGCCAAAAAAGGCAGAAGAAAGACGAAAAAGAAAATAATGAAGATGCTGTAAAAGAAACGAAGCAAGAAAAATTTCAAAGAATTTTTAACGATGCTAAGAGTATACTGTTCAAGTGGATTTCCGGCTTCACGAGGCCGGCCTGGCTTTCTGCAGGCCGGCCCTTTAAGGAAAAAGACAATTTTTTTGGTCAATATTGACATTAGCAGGCAAGAGCTAGTCGAAGAATTTTTGACAGATAAATTAGAAAGTTAAGGTGCCCAAAAAGGAGACGAATCTAGGCTGTGGCAGATCACATTTAGATAACTAGGTAACCGGATGAGTCTTTATTGTTAAAAAGGTGGAAAATACAATAGTATATAGTATTTTTATATGTAGTTTATTACTTACGTCTTATACAATAAAGGCAGGATTGCCAAAAAAAAAATTAATTATGATAGCATTAATTGCACCATAATGCAAGATTACATTTGATCTGATAGCTACGAAGGTAAATCGACTAACATATCGAGAATACTAATATTTTATTACACATATTTTTTAAGTTATTTTAACAATTTGAATTTCACTTGAGCCTAAACGGTAAAACAAAGTTAAATATGAGTAAATATATATAATTTATTTTCTAGTGGATTGTTCTTACTAAATCGATTTGAAATGCCTTACCATTAAATTTTAGTAAAAGTAACTACTGATTATTAATATCTATAAAAGGATCGTCTACATAAGAATTGTTCGTATAAAGACCTTAAATCAATGAGGCACGCGCTTTTTTTGTATATTGCTATATTGAGAGAAAAAAAAGCAATATAACGTTGTTTAATAAACTCTAGGAACTGGTTTAAAAAATGGTAACAGCTGAAATTGCCCGAGCTTTGGTTCTTTTTTTTTTTTGAGCTGCGTACAAGTAAGTTCTAAAGCCAAATCTAAGTATTTAAACCTTACTTAAACTATAAACAACGTTCTTAAAAAATTTTTTTTTTTTGTTTATCGATCTATCGATCTCTAATGCTAACATTTTATTCGCTGAGAGCAGGTGATTAAATATGCAGGTATATGCGGGTCTTACCGGGTACCCGCTACCACAAACCCGGAATGGTCAGTTTTAAAAAATTGTGAACCAGACTCGACCTGCCGAGTCGAGTACAGTTCGAGTCCGGGTTTCGATTCGAGTCTGCGGAACACTACTTTTAACAGACTCTTCTATTTAATAGTAAAGCATATAAGAATTTATTTTAAAAATTTTTGAAAATATTACTCTAAATCGTTACTCTAAATCGGGATAAGAGTTAAAACAGTTGATTTTCTTTTAGGAAAAGCAGGATTTTTTAAATAACAGTTTTATTATGTTGAATTATAAATTGTGAAAATACAAATATGATCAATTTGCTATAACGAAACTTGAATACTCTCACGCTAATATGAATTGAATTAATAATAATTTATTAAATATTATTTTTACTAAATTCAGAAAACAGGTTTTATTGGCAGCTTTAATTTAATAATTTTTTGAATTGCATAATTATATATAGAAAGATATCTTCTAATAGGATTTTATTCACGATAGTACAAGTACCAAGATAATTATTACAGATCAAATTGTGAAATTTTTTGGCTAAGCTGACTAAGCCAATAAAATTTTATTGGCTTGGTCAGTCAAAAAATTTTGATCGACCAGAATCACTACTAGTGTTACAAGCTAACTGGTTTTTATCAGCTGGCTTAGCCAGCTGATAAAAATTTCGCTAAGTGGCTGACTAATGGCTAATATATACCAATCGTGCCAAAATTAATAACTTAACTGATTCAGCAGAAAAATCATTCGGCAAATTTTTACTAAGTATCACAGAATTTATAATAACAGAGTATGACCTAAATTTCTCTTCCTGAGGCATTATTTTATGCTTGCAATATATAAATGTACGCACACAAGTAAGAATAGATAACTATATTAATCTTTAAATAAATACAATCCTTAAATAAGTACAATTTATTCTTCTACAAAAAAATTATTATTATATAATTCTCAAGGCTCACTGCATTAGCGTGACGCATTAACTTGTTGAAATATAGAACCTTAACTTTCATAAGAAAAATCATAACATATATCTTTATTTCTGATTTTCTAACCACAGTAAAAAATGCTTTAACGTTACTAACATATGACAGATCTTTCAGAGATCTGGAAGTATTTCAATTAGATTTAATTTATATATAAAAAACTCAATACAAAGTAAAAAAAAGTTTGCTTTTGAATAGAAGCAAACGTTTATTATTGCTGTATCAATAATTAAAGTTTGTGTTCGATTTGATCTATTATTATATATACTTATCACGTGAATGGTATACCATTAGCCATATTAGCTAGCTAATACACTTATATCAGCTGGCTTAGCCGGCTAAGCCGCCTTAGCCGCGGCTGCTCTAGCTAGCTTGTAACACTAATCACTACACAGTACATTACTAGATGCATATGTTGTGTAACCAGTATATGTACTGTGATTAGATGTTGCTTCGTCTAGATTTAGGATTAGGGTGGGCTGGAATTATGTCTAACCAGTGTCTAACCTCGCCGGGGCATTTTCATGATAGTGCTCACTAGCATTAAGTTTAATGCTGGCCAACCCAGGGTTAGGTTACCAAAATTAGACTTGTGTAATATTACATGACATTAGTAGCGTGTAGCCAAAAATTATTTTGCACTAGGCCTTTGTGTAATATAAGTGCATGAATTCTAAAAATATAAATTTGCTTTATTACGTGTATATATGCAAATTAGTATCAAAAAAGTAAGGTAATTTTGGGGTACTTACAGGAGTATCAAAAAAGTAGGTGCAGGAGTATTAAAAACATAAGATTTGCCTCCGCAAATCGGTCGTCACATTACTCACGTGATTGATTTTGATTGGTTGATCATGGGGTCGCCATGGCGACAGGTCGCCATAAACTAACGCTCTTTTTATAAACAAGAACATATAAAATTTAGAAAAGTAAAAGAAAAAATTTTATAGTAAAAGTTCTAATATATATACTTTAAATTTTTTATTAAGCCAAGTTTTTTAATATAGTAAATTTAAAAAATTTTTTAACAAAGTTAATAAAATAAAGAAAATAACTAATAATCACCATAGGTGATTATTACTTGTGATCTACAATGCATAAAAAATAAACAAAACAAACAACTTTTATTAAATAGAAATTAAATCTCTTTAATATTAGACCACGCACATAAATAAAATTGGTTCTCGTAACCCGGCCGGGTGGTTTTTTTTTAAAAAGTAAAATGTTATTTTATAGTAATATATATAAATAGTCATTTGAACATGTTAATAGAGTTATTACCCGGGTTGGGTTGGGTGACCCGTACGGGTCACGGGTCAAAAATTGGTCTAACTCGGGTCAAACTCAGAATTTCGAAATAATATCGATATAAAAAAAAGATATTTGTATTGGCGGAAAACATTTAAATAGAACGCTTTTTTTTTTTTTATTAAGTGTCTCTCCAAATAGAACATATTTTTATTCGAATACGTATCACTATTTGCATCAATCTGAAAATACTAACACGATTTATTGCTTTATTTAATGATAAGTATATATTTAGCAACTTTTCTTTAGATAAAATTCGTTCACAATTTTCATTCTAACAGTTTATTTAAATCTTTAGGTGATTCCCTATATTTGCATCATACTGTTTTTCCTCTCATTTTTTAATGCAAACGCATTAGTTAGTTCGAATTTTAATGAGAGTGTTCTTGCTTTGTTTTTCATTAAGCAGACATGATGACGAGGGTACAATACATCTAATTTTCACATTATGATGTATTGAAGACATGCAAGTGAAACGCGTTCGTGTAAAATTGCCGGTATTGGTACCACATGATGATATCTACAATTTTGCTTTTGACAAGACATATACCTATGGCAGATTTGCGAATCTATTCCTAGAATATTTTTACCATCCTGATAAATATTCAAATGAGTCCAAAGATATGTGAAGCAAGAAATTTAGAAATTTTCCGGTGCACAAATTCAACATCATAGACATGTAGATCATCCATGATTTCTGACACGCCTTCTGCGTCATTGTCACAATTCATTTTACTCATGTTGCCTATGAAGCGAATAAGTAGTCTATCAGGAAAGACTTGTCGTTCTCGTGGACGATTCTCCACCTTATTTACAAAAAAAATGGTCTCAAAATTCTTATGTATTTTCTCAATGTTTCGACAATTCGATGTAGGACAATAAAAGAGAAAGCTAATTCACATAGCCTCAAAAGATATGGTGGATATGCAACCATATATTTACTGCCCGAAACTCGGCAAAAATTCGTCACACTATTCTGCACATTCATCAAGCACATTCACCAAGCACATTCACCAATCTTATCGAGATCCATATTTAAATAACTTACCTAACTTAATTCTGGAACTGTTGTCTAATTTAGAGATTTGATCTGATATCCGAACTATCCGGATTGATCCTCAATCCGTTAATTCTAAGATATCCTTATCCGAATTTTTTAAAATTTTTATAACAATGATGCAAAAAAAAAATAAATAAATAGTTATCATCGAACGTATGTATTACGACCAAATTATTGTTATACATGTACGTACGTAATATCATACAATAAAACGAAATCAGATGAGAATGTTCTGTTTTATTTCTGAATTTACATCAATTTTGAATTGACATGCGTTATTTCTCGATTTTCACTGATCGTGGAATGACCGGAATATTGAAGAATCAAAAAATTGCCATTACTACAAGAAATTTTATATTATAAAATTATAAAAGAATGTTTTAATCTTACCTGACATTTAATGACGCGTCTAACATCTAGTAAGCTGTTAATTTAATCTCTTAGAAATCTGTTCCTGGTTTTGCGCAACTGTGTTGCGCAGCTACCTTATTTGAAAGTATGCAAGTAATGTATGTACAGTACGTACATACATATTAGATACGAACCTAATATATATGTACATATGCCCAATTGCCTATTATTTACCAGTTTTACTATTTTTGTATATCGATATTTTATATAACATTTTTTTATATTTGTACAAAAACATCCGGGTTCCGTGTGCTTTTTAGCTTTAATATGTTACGAGAACCAATTAATTTTATTTGCATGGCCTTAGGGTTAGTGATGCCACCAAAATTGATTTTTGAAAAAAGCCTATTTCGTCATTATTAGAGAAAATTAAAATTATTTATAAGAAAGAGCAAATAAAATTTATATAGATATGTTCCTTAAAATTTCGTCTATTTAAAAAAAGTATCAAATAATTTCGTCTTTCAAGTAAAGTAGATCAAAAACAATTTTGTTTTCAAATTTTAATTTCGGGGTTTCAAACCCGAAATGCTTTCGTCCTCATGTATAATTAGGGTAAGGGTAAAGGTTAGAGATTAGGGTAGGGCTTTGTATATAGTAAAATTTAGCAAGGAATTTGTTTTTTGTATAAAAAAAAGTAGTTCATAGACAAAATTTTAGGTTAGAAGCAATTTTAGCAATTTTTAAAAAATTTTTTGTTTTTGTTATGCAAAATTGATCTATATGTTACACCTGATTCTAAATTTTAATTAGCAAATTAACTACAGGTGATAATCACCTGAGGTGTAAATTAGTAATTTCCTAAAATAAATCTAAAATTCAATATTTTATTTAGAAATTATATACCTAAAATTATATTTAAGATTAAGTAAATTTATTTATCATATCATACAATGTGTCTTATATGTTACTTTCTTAATCAAATTTCAAAATTAGGTATAACCTTACATAATCAAAAAATTCAAAACAAACATTCATTTTGTTAAAAATCGTCTATAATTTAAAATTAAGTATATGAATACTCTTAAAATTCTAATAAAAAAAATTACTTGCAAAATTTTACTATGAAATGTGATGACATAGTATAGTTGAATTGTTGTTACTCTTCCAAGTAGTTGTAACAAAAGGTATAGAGTTCAAATTCTACTGGAAATGATTTTAAAAAAATTTATTTGTATTATAGTAACCTGAACTCTGAGCCCGGATAATATATTTGTAATCTGGGTTATACCAACTCGCATTAGAAGTCCTGGTGCTATGTTATATTCAGAATTAGGGTATATAGATTCTAGGAGGCATTGGCACTATGTTATACATAGAATTATAAGATAAAAAAAACCATACTTGGCAAGACCCAAGTAAAGAGATAGTTGAACTTTCAATGGTACTTGAACAGGAATCGGACAGAGACTAACTGGTAGCAGACTAACTGAAAGCAAATATATGATTCTTTGAGATTTTATGACAGATACTACCAACCAGACTGCTGGAGTTGTACTAGAGGAAAAGAATATATGATTTAAAAATATATACTAGAAAAAGGAAAACTATTGTATTTGCCAATAGCAGACCAACTATTTTGGGTCATTGAATTGAAAGTAGGCCTGTAACTAGAAGAAGAAAAGCTCTCAGAAGAAAGAAACCAAAAGAGAAAAGAGAAGGTACTGGGTTAGATAAACTTTACAAGGCAGAAGTAGATAACAGTAGTGGTTCAAGGTAATCCCTAACTATAAGTATAAGCTTTAGTGAATATGTGTAAATTACCAAAGTGTAAATAATATCTAAGTAGGACAGGAACTGCTCTACCAAGCACTGAGAATAAATTAGTTCTAAGGATATAGTTAGTATTCGAAACAGAGTTCTGATAATATGAGACAAACTAGTAGTAGGCAAAGATCAGAAGATTAAATAGACAACACTAGTATATGGGTTGCAAGTATAGTGGCTAGTGTAGAACTTTCAAATGGCTACTTAAATAAGCAACCAAAAGTTGCAGATGAGGCTAGTTGTACTCTTATCAATGTACAAATATCGGATGTTCCTCTATATAGGATGCTGAAATCTGATATACTTTGAATAAAAGCTCGTTCTTAAAGTAGGCATTTTAACTAGAAAAAAAATTTTACTATAAAACTTCTTTTTCAACTATACACACAATTTTTACTCTACCCTAACTCTAATCAATAAAAAAAACAGGTTATCTTTTAATTGTTTTAATTTTATATTATACCTGATTTTATGATCTGCAGCAGGTACAACAATATTGCACATACAATATATAAATTATCTCTTTAAAATTTTATTCAAAAAATTTAAATTTTAAAAGTTTGCAAGCAAATTTGCTTGCAATACAAATTAAAGGATATTTTAGCAACTTGAACTATAGTATCAACTAATACTTGCAATCAAGAAAACTTGAACTGCTACTATTATTTATCTACTTTTGTTTTTATAAATTTGCTCTAGCTCAGTACCTATCTTTATTTTTTCTGGTCCTTATACTTGATATATTTCAAACTTTCAAACCAGTTAGTCTAAAAGGATTGATTTATTTGATATTAAGTTCTATTATAGTTCTTTTTTCTATAGTTCTTTTTTTCTTGGTATCTAATTTGTTGTTCAAATTGGTGAACCCTTTTTGCAAAAGGTTTGTTGTCCAGTTTTCTGGTTTTGGTTTCTGTATTCTGGTTTCAATAGCACTATCAAAACTCTTTGCTATCTTTTTACTTGAAACTTGCCAAATAGGTTTTGTTTTTTTGGTTTCTTGAATTTATTTGTATAATAATATACAATTAAAGTTCTGCAATTTGATTTGATTTGATTTAATCAAATATTTGATTTCAAATCAAATTCCAATACAAAATATTCAAATCAAATCAAATTCAAATTTATAAATATTTGATTTGATTTAATTAAACATTTAAAATATTTAATTTAATTTAAAAAATTTATAAATAAAGTTTTAAAAAATTTTAAATCAAATTCAAAACAAAATTTTTAATTCAAATCAAATTTAAATCAAGGATTATTTGATTTCATTAGCAAATTTATAATAGCATAATCTTACGTAAGGTCTTACAAACCGTAATATAAGCAAAATATTATGTAATATATTTCGAAATATTTCAAATATCAAATTTTCGAAATATTACAAAAGTATTTTCGAAATATTTCGAAATATATTACGAAATATTTTGAACTCTTTCAAAATATTTAGAACTAGGAAACCAAGCTGGATCAGTAGATTTGTAACCTGATCGCACATTAAACTGATTTTTCGAAATAGTTTGAAATAGTTCAACAATGTTCAAATTCTGTACTACAAGATCTTTGTTTATAATTAGATCTTCTATTTTGTTTTTTTTTACTTTTTAATCATAGCGATATATAACAATTAACAAATCTTTAACGACTAGGAACCGGAAACCGGTGTGAGTCTGAAGCATTAAAATTTATAATTTTATATATTTTTATAATGAATTTATTTTTTATTTTATTTTTTTATATTTTTATAACAAAATTATTATTATTATTATTATTATTTATAAATTTATAATGAAATTATTATTATTTTTTATATATTTTTATAACAAAATTATTATTATTATTATTATTATTTATATTTTTATAATGAAATTATTATTTTTTTTACAAATTTATTTTAACAATTTTTTTATTTTTAATATTTTTATAACAATTTTTTAATTTTTTTAATTTTTTTTAATTTTTATTATTTTTTTTTTATATTTTAATAACAATATATAAGTT
>QKWP01000635.1:154549-171468 GCA_003550325.1 Gigaspora rosea
AGTGCGAAAGTAGTTTAAAATATTTGTAATAATGTAAAAATAATATGTAATATATAATAAAGTATGTAATATTAATTAAAAATGTATATTTAATAAATGTAAAATATAATATATAATAATAAATAAAAAAATAAAAATTTTATATTAAATTGCGAAACCGTGCGAAATATTGCGAAAACCTGTAAAAAAGCATGATTATGTGAATATGTATATCGTTTATTTATTTTTTAAAAAATTGTGAAAATTTGCGAAAATTTGCAAAATATTGCGAAACAATATAAAAATATCAAAATATTACCTCCTGCGCGCATTAGTTTATTGATCTGCATAAGTACGCGACCCCTGTAGGGGAGGTAATTTGCATTTTTTTATTTGCAATATATTTCAAAATATTTCGAAATAATAACCGTAATATTACCGTAATATAGCATAATATATTGCGTAATATGCTGTATCAATCGTAAGATTTTCATAATATTACAGGCCGTAATATCTTATGTAAGATTACGTATATATAATTTGCTGATGCAAATATAAATAAATATAATCAAATATAAGTAAATATGAGCGAATATAAGCAAATATAACAGTTGATTTTTTTCAGGGTTGTTTTTTTGTTATTTTTTCGGTTTTGGTTTTTGTTTTTTGTTTGTTTTTTTTTATTTATTTTTTTAATTTTATTTTATTTATTCTTTACTTCTTTCAGAACTTTACAAGAAAACGACCTAGCTTTTTTGGCACTTTACAAGAACACTAATTCTAACTTTTCTGTCACTTTGCAAGAAGTAGTGAATATAAGCGAATATGAGTAAATATAAGTGAATATAAGTGATTATAAGTGAATATGAGTGAATATTAGGAATATAATAGTTTATTTTTTATAGTTAACTATGGGTGAGCGAAAATAAGTGTTTAGAGTAGTTTTTTGTATATAGTAATAGAATTAGATGCGATAAAGTACGAAAGTAGTTTAAAATATTTGTAATAATGTAAAAATAATACATAATATATAATAAAGTATGTAATATTAATTAAAATGTATATTTAATAAATATAAAATATAATGTATAATAATAATAAATAATGAATTAAAATTTTATATTAAATTGCGAAACTGTGTGAAATATTGCAAAAACCTGTAAAAAAGTAATTATGTGAATATGTATATCGTTTATTTATTTTTTAAAAAATTTTGAAAATTTGCAAAAATTTGCAAAATATTGCGAAACAATATGAAAATATCAAAATATTACCTCCTGCACACATTAGTTTATTGATCTGCATGAGTACATGACCCTATAGAGAGGGTAATTTGCATTTTTTTTATTTGCAATATATTTCGAAATATTTGAAATAATAATCGTAATATTACTGTAATATAGTGTAATATATTACGTAATCTACCACGTTAATCGTAAGATTTTTCGTAATATTACGGGCCATAATATCTTACGTAAGATTACGTATATATAATTCGCTGATGTTAATTAAATTCAAATATGGCTAATATTTGATTTATTTTGAGTTTAAGAAACTCTATATATAATTTTGCTTCAAAGCTTCTATTTAAAATAGTAGAACTAAGACTATAAATAATATTTTAATTGATTAATAAAAAGCAGTTACCAAATATAGGTCTATTTTTTCAAAATATTAATATATCAGCGAATTATATAAATGTAATCTTACGTAAGTTATTACAGCCCGAAAACTTGCACAAGAATTACGAATCGACGCAAAATATTTCGCAATTTTCAATTACGGAATATTACGAAATACATATGTAATAAATTACGCAATATTACATCACAATAATTCGAAATAAATCGCAATAATGCGCATTTAAATTCCCTATGACAAGGACTATCAATAAAAATAGTAATCAGTAATAATCAGCTAATTAATACAGGTTTTCGCAAGGTTTCGCAAGGTTTCACAATTTAATATAAAATTTTATATTTTTTTATTTATTTTTATTTATTATTATTATTATATTTTAAATAAATATATATTTTTAATCAATATTATATATTTTATTATATATTATCGAGCTTACTAAAACGCACCACTGGTGTTTAACACCAGTTCCGGAATATTATGTGATCATACAATTTATTATTGCACAGGTCTTATGTGGCAACCCGTGCTTTTTTTATTTACTTATTGGCACGAGATTGTTACGTCAGACGCCGTGCAATAAAATAGTTATTATATGGGTTGTAGTGAATAAACCGTTACACACACGGGTTCATATTTAAATCCCATGCCTTCGGCAAAGAATATGAACTCGTGTGTACTGGGTTATTCACTACAACCCATACAATAACTATAAAGTATTTAATATAACTACCCCATATATAGCGTATTTCGAGATTAGGTATAACATAACACAATCGGGAAATTTCAAAACAAACGTTCGTTTTGTCAAAAATTGTTTGTTTCTCTAAAAATTGCATAAGAAACTACCTTTAGTACTCCTTTAGTGCTCCAACAAAAACTTTTCCTTGAGCGATTTTACTATAAGAACTCTAACTATAATCCTAACATAAACCCTAACCCTAACTTAAATGAACTCTAAAATTTTTTCGATCATCACGTGACTGCGACTTCGATTAGAGGAAAAAATATAGCATAGCCGTAACTTGGTAGCTACCCAAATTTTATATGCCATAAGAGGGTAGCTACTCTTGACTTGAGAAATGTTTCCACCTCTAGTGGCGATACTGGGGAAGATATTCAGTATAATTATACACTACGATGAGCAGCTTGGAGTTTGGAATCCTTTTATATTGCATTATTAAAACCAACCAGTTCTAAACTCTAGTGCAGCTTTTAAAAGACTATATACCTAATTTTTTAGAATATTTCAACTTAAATGAGCTTAAGAATTTTTTGGCGTAGAAGATCATGTGACCATGCATTTCATGAATAGAATAACAATTTGAAATCGCATCACAGTGTTAAAGAAAATTTTATATGCGTTTCAATTTGTGTGACATATAAATTTAAACTCTGATCGCATACAATTATTTGTGATACAAATCTAAAAAAGAAGTAGTCAATCAAAAAACAGTTTGTTTACTTCAAATAGCTAAACATGTGCACAAGGCAGAAAAAGCGTAAAAGAAAAGTTAAAATCTACTTTGTGATACCAGCTAAAGATGTCAGAAATAAAAATTTTATAGATATACTATAAACTCATATTCTATAGTAACGAATTTTGACTTTCTTTGCATCACAGAAATATTTTAGTATAAACCATAAATCTAACCGTACCTTCTATTTTATCAAATTTAAAGAATTCTATATCTACTTAAATACTGTCTCTAACCCAAAGCACCAATTCACCGAAGACCAAATTGCATCTTTTTCACTTTTAAATTAAATTAATTGGTTACTTTTTGAATCAGATGACAAGATTTATAAAATAATAAAAACTGATCGATTTAATTTGAAAGTAGCATGTTTAATAAATCGGATATATAAGCAATATGTAATCCTTAAAGCCAAGTTAGCACATAGTATAATATAAAGTATGATAGTACGATTATATACAAATTATACTAAAATAATCGTGCCTACTATGAGTAAATATATAATTTTACCTATTTAACTCTGACAAGTTCGTGCGTTATGGCCTCCCAAACTACAAATACCACATTTTCTTTTGTTTATATTGATTTTCTCTGCATCACTACCAGATTCCTCTATTTCAGAAAGATTAGATTCCATAGAACTAGGACATGTCTGTGCATTATGACCCTCCAAACTACATATTCTATATTTTTGCTTATTCGTGCTAATTTCTTCATTGTTACTAGCAGGCTTTAACTCGGCAATATTGGATTCCGCAAGATCAGGACAGGTTCGTGAATTATGGCCTTTCATATTGCAAATTCCACACTTTCGTTTGTTCACAATAGTCTCTTCTGTATCACTTATAGATTCTGTGTCCAACATATCATTTCCTACCAAATAGAATAATTACCATAAATAATGTTGAATAAAAGTAAACAAACTAATAAACTAAAATAAAGCTTCTATTGTTACTTGAATCTAAAATAATTCTTGGCATTTTTGATTTTGTATTCTTGCTATTTAATATATTTGTAACATCATTAAAAGCTTTAATTCGTTTGCTTGATTTACTTTAGTTTTAACGCTGATAGGATTATTTATAGTATGTGCAAACTCCCGAAGTTCATTATTTTCTGTTATAGCTTGACTGTTCTGACTTTTAATTTCATTTTCCATTTCTTTAACAAGTTTTTCATGAATTTTATAAAGTTCTTCGGATCTGTTTGTTACATTTGCCAAATTTAGAACCTTCTTTAACATACCAAAGCCTTTTTCCTATCGTTCTCTATGCACCATCTCATGAGAAATATGTTTTGTAAAAATGTGACTTCTACGGATATCTTCCAAGTGTGAAAAGTCAATATGAATAGTATTCCCAGGTTTATTAAATTCCTCATTTGAAACTATTGAAATTACTGGCTCATTTTCAAGTGTTGTAACACTTTCATCTAATGTATCCAAATACCAACGTTGCGGTATGAGTCTAGTGTGAAAATTTGCAACTTTCGAGATGAGCATTACTGAAAAAAGTGCTAACATACGAGACCACGATTTATTAAAGTTAAGCATGTGCAAAGATGTGCAGCATCATCATAAAGTACAATAAAATGTACATTCTTTTTGTCTAATGAAGCAACATGCCAAACTTCAATAATCCTTGTCAACTCAAGACCAGCTATTAGTTGTTCCAACTCAACAATGTTCGCATCAAGCATATCTTCTGCAAATATTTCATTTGAGGGTTCGGTGTAAACCTTAAAAATATATAAATATATAGATTTAAACCTAATGTTATTATTATGTATATCAATAAAAAACACTTACACAGTTTTTAAGCTCATCTTTCAAATCGACAATATAACATCGATAGTGAATACTGTGATTAATTTCATCTCTTTGAAGTTTTAAAATTGCTGGGGTCAAGAACTTTTGACATGATATATCAACCTTATTAAAGTATCTGTTATAATAACTTTCTTTCTGATTTACAGGTAGTTGGCCAATACTTTCATTAAGACGTGTAAAACGGCTCTCCTTTTTTAACAACTTTTTGATATTATTCTCTAATTCCAAAAGAGTTGATTGCCCATTTACTTGCGATTTGATAATTCCATTGTAACATTCTACACGCTGTGTGCTTTGCACACTGACATTAAATGCTCGGTGTGTAAAGTACAAAACCCAAGACTCTCTATATTTATAAAGCTGATATTGTAGGTAACTAGAGGCATCAGGATATTTGTGCAACAGTTCATTCCACCTTTTTTCAAAGGTTATTTCAACATGACTATTACGCATTTGGCAAAAGTCTGCATAAAAATTTTTCCAATTATCATGATATTTGCTCCAAAGGTGCTTTTCCAAATTTTTGCGAATATGAAACAAGCAAAAATGGTGGTTTGTAGCTGGCCAACAAATGTTCATTGCAGCAATTATTGCAGTATTAGCGTCTGTGTATAGCAAACATGGTGCCAAACCACCAGTTGCCTTCACTATATTTTTAAACAGCCAAATAAACGTATCTTTTGTTTCATCTGAAATGATAGCAGTCGCTACAAGACGAGAACGATTATGATTGTCTATTAAAATTATAACACATAGTATTATAGAGTGACGGTTTGTTTTCGCAGTGGTGTCGAGTAAAACAACGTTATGGAACCTAGCCTACAGCTGTTGTTGGTTCGGGCTCATCCAAAATAGTCTTGTAAGATAATTGTCATATCCTTCGAAATATGCATCAACATAAAAAGTAGGATTGGCTTGCTGGTGCTTTATGAGCTCGAGGTACATTGACCCAGCATCACTTATATTCTCTTCTTGGATTTGGTTCATCTGAATTGCATTATACACATTGCGCGCATGAATATATTTTCCCAGGTATTTCTTGTCGCGGATGATACTGAATTCGGATGATGCTGAATTCCACGTGACTTGTGACTATGCATCGTATCCGATAGTTTCCGTATATCGATCATGTAACATGATTATCAAAATATCGAATATCGATTGTGTAATATGATTATCAAAACAATCCCACTCAAGAAAAAAAAATCATATACCCGCCAAAGAAAATAAACTTCACTACCTACAGAAGAAAGAAAACACTCACCACCCATCTAAGAAAAATAACGTCCACCGCCCACCTAAGAAAAATAACGCCTACCACCCAGCCAAGAAGCAATAGACGCCCACTCCATACCTGCAAAAAAAAACCTTCGAATTTTGACAAGGTTTTTTTTTTTTTAACATGTAAGCAATACCCAAAATCCCCAAGATAATAGAGGAGTATCAGACGATAGTCGAATTTCTTCAATCAGGAACTGTCCCGGACAGTATTAAAAAGAACCCCCTTGGAAGCACCGCAAAGACCAACTTTATTCGTCGTTGCAAAAATTTTGAAGCTAACGAAAATAGAATTCTTTACATTAAACCGGTTGTATAGAATGGTGTGGTTAAATCAGAAAAACGCCATATAATCCCCAAATATGACATAGATATGCGTACTATAATTTTGGAATGCTTTCATGATCAGGCAAATCATCGTGAATACCATAAAACTTTTTTGGCGATTTCAAAAAAGCATATTGGAATCACACAGGAAGAGGTGAAAGTATACGTAAACAAATGCCCTACCTGTGCTATTAATACCTCCATTAAAGAAAAAACTGATGTAAAATCTGTGGTGTCGCTGGGTCCTTGGCAGCACGTACAAATCGACTTGGTCGATTTCCACGATTTTGCTAAAGCCAATGACGGGTTTTCATGGCTGCTTACGTGCATCTGTATTTTTTCTAAATTTCTCGTCGCAGTCCCAATTAAAGATAAGGAAGCAGGAACGGTTGCTGCACACCTCCTTAAGGATGTTTTCAAGATCCTTGGGCCTCCCGTGGTCCTTCAAAGTGATAACGGTAAGGAATTTGTTGCAAATATAACCACACAAATTTGTGAGGCCCTGAACATTACAATTAGGCACGGTCGACCTTGGCACCCACAGTCACAAGGACAAATCGAATGACTTAATCAGACTGTGGGCCGTGGGTTCACTAAATTGCTTTGGGATCAGCATAATCAATTGCAATGAAAAGACTGGATAAACGTAATCAACGTATTTGTCACATCGTATAACTCGACCGTCCACACAGCGCATGGTCATATACCCCATGAAGCACTCTTCAGGTAGAAAATGCACTGTGTCTATGATACTCCCAGCATAACTGGTTCGTTTATATTCGACTTGTTAAGTAGAGTTAGAATAGGGTTAGGGTTAGAGTTAGTAGTGTTAGAATAGGGTTAGAATCAGATTAGAATCGAGTTAGGATTAGGATATTAGGGTTAGGGTTAGGATAGGGTTAGAATCGGGTTAGAGTCTAGAATCGGGTTTAGGATAGACCATCATACTCTATTCTAACATTATTCTAATCCTAACCCGATCCTAACCCTAACCCGATCCTAACCCTAACCCGATCCTAACCCTAATCTGATCCTAACCCTAATCCGATTCTAACCTATTAACTAGCGTTTAGAGCTTAGGATTAAGTTTAGAATTATAACGTTTATCTCTTTTTATAATAGGTGCCCTTGGGAATATTGTCGAGGAAGATGTTCCGGAAGCCACTACCCCCACTGAAACCGCCACAACCGAAACCACCATCACTGAAGAAACCACAACCACTACCACCACCACCACCAAAGCCACTACCACTACCATTACCATAACTGCTCAGACTTCTGAGTTCAAAGCCGTGGAAGAACGTATTTCACGAATGTTGGAACTTAACCAATCTATTAATACGTCGCTTGGAAAGTATCGTGCAAGAATCTATCAACAAGGTAGTGTGCATAGAAAAAAAACGGCTAACAACACAATTGAAGCCGGAACCACAATTGCTATTGTGCCAGATCATGATATGAATCAGCAAACTAGAAAAAGAAAGTTGCAATCAACCTTTTCCCAACGAGGTGTATTTAAATCACTCGCATCAAACAATCAAACTGCGATTGTTGAAATGAATGGTGAAGAACATCGGGTTCCCATTAAAAGAGTCAAGGCCATACGAAAGCATCGTCTTAATCACGGTAGCATTTAAATGGGCGGGTGGGTGGGCGAAGCTTCTTTTTTTTTGAATTTTTTTTTTTTTTTAAAAAAAAAAATCGTTTTTTTAAGCCAGAAGATTTCTTCCGTTTTTTTTTTAAAAAAAAGTTTTTTTTTAAGGCAGAAAATTTTGATCTTTTTTTTTAAAAAACCGGTTTTTTTTAAGGCAGCAAATTTCGATCTTTTTTTTTTTAAAAAAAAAAATTTCATCTTTTTTTTTTTTAAAAAGTAAACGGGTTTTTTAAGGCGGGAATTTTCTAGAAGTGAAGAATTTTTTTTTTAAAAAAAAAAACGGTTTTATCAAGGCAGGAAATTTTCTAGTAGCGAAGAATTTTTTTTAGGCTGAAAATTTCTAGAAGCGATGGATTTTTAGAATGCTTTTTTTTCTGTAAACATGAGAACTTGAAGGTTTATTTTAAATAAAAATAAAAACTTTACATAGTCTTGTTACTTGAATTAAAATTCGAGGTTCGATGTGATATAAAATCAAAACAACCCGAACACTAACCTAACGCCTGAGTACCAAGTCCCGAACCCTAACCCTAACGCCAGAAAACCAAGTCCCGAACCCTAACCCAAACACTGTTTTGACAGAATTTTTAGGATGTGTCATGTGATACGATGTACAGTCACAAGTCACGTGGAATTCAGCATCATCCGAATTCAGCATCATCCACGACATTTCTTTTGCAACACTTCAATAATTGCTCCAGCACATACCCCACAAGAAGCAAGGAGTTTTATATCATTATACATCTTGGGAGTAAGTCTTCGGTAATGGGCTGCAACCATTTTAATATTTTTAATAAGGGTATGGTTATGTTGACCATCAATTTTTGTTATGTATATTTTGTTGTCCTTTTTACGCTGATATGCGTTAATATGAAACTGACAGTTACTATTATTATGGCCTCAATTACGTTCCTTAGTTGTATGCGCTTCTTTATGCGTAACATATGGTCTCTCCTTCATACGCCTATATTTACGACGTCGAGGAATCCCATCCTCCTTATCTTTTTCACTATGAGTTATTGTAAATGCGAAGCCATACTCCTTTCCATGATTATCAAGCCACCTGAGTAATAGAATAAATAAATTTTAACGAATGCACATTCAAACTACCGTATACTAATTAATTAATTACTTACCTATCTAGGTCTGCCCAATTTGCGAAGTCCATCTCCAAAGTAATAGAGTATATATACATTCTATTATCATTTTCCTGGGCTTCTATATCTTCAGTTGTCTCCCGATCTTTTTCCTTATTTTTCAAACAGGAAAAGTCGTTAAATGGTAACTGTTGTTGCACTATTATGTTAGGGTGGTCCTGTAGGTTATTAAATTCAGTATCATTGAGATTAAAAAAATTTTCCTCAATATCTAAAATTGGCAAGGTATTCACGGTCTGTGTGTTTTCTTTAAGCTGGGCGCAGTAAAAATTTTCCGTATTTCTCAAATAGGAAAGGTCGTTGAATGGTTGACCCATTATGTCAGGTTGTTAAATTCAGTATTATTAAGTTCAACAAAATTTTTGTCGACATCTAAAATTGGTAAGGTACCCATAGTTTGTGTGCATCCTTTAACCTGGGCACAGAAAGAATTTTCACTATTATAGGAAAAGTTGTTGGATAATGAATGCTGATAACCCATTATGTTAGCGTGATTTTGAAGATTGTCAAATACAGTATTGTCAAGCTCAAAAAAATTTTCATTGACATCTAAAATTGGTAAGGTATCCATGTTTTGGGTGCAATAAGAATTTTTCTCGTAATATTGATACATTGCGTTAGCGTGATCTTGCAGGTTATTAAATTCGTTAAATTCAGTATTACAATACTCAGTATTGTTAAATTCAGTAACACTACATTCAGTATTGTTAAATTCAGTATTGTTAAGTTCAAACAAATTTTCGTAGACGTTTAAAATCGGTAAAGTATCAATCGGTAAAGTATCCATGGTCTTTATATTCGTTTAACCTGGGTGCAGCAAGAATTTAAATTTAATAAATTCAATTCGTAGAAAAACAGATAACTTGAAACTAATGGATATACATATATACATGAATAATTAAGTGAATGATAGTTAAAAGCTAGACAAACCAAACCCTTTTGAATAAAAAAGGCTGGACGAGATATAAAAAAACTGGACGGTGATATGGCTAATAAAAAAATTTGTTAAGTGACAAAACTGGATGAGATATGGCGCAGTAAAAGCCTTTGTTAAGTAACAAAAAAAGATCTCCTAATAAATGTAACAATAGAAAGCAAAACAAACCTCTGAATAATAAGTTCCAACTCCAAAGAGCCTTGTTGATAAATGCGGCGCAATAAATCGATAAACTTGGCGTAGAAAGACAATAGAAAGCAAAACGAACTTTTGTTGAATAATAAGTTCAAACTCCAAAGAGCCTTGTTGATAAATGCGGCGCAGTAAATCAATAAATTTGGCGTAAAAAGACCTCAGTAAATAAAGTTTCGTATGAAATCAATTCACAAAAAAGCTCATATGACAATAAGAATCACGCTCTAACGTATTAAGCAACTATAATGTATAAGTTTAAAGGGTAAACAATTTTGACAACTTGCGTAGCGCAGTAGCAAAGTGAAAAAAAGTTATATCACAAGAGAATCGTCTATCTATTTTATTCTAGTTTATGATGTCATCGTTGATTACAATCATATGTATATTTCATATTGTACTATGTAATCAAATCGGAACCGGTATTAAACACCAGTGAACTACGTAATCAAATCGGAACTACGTAATCAAATCAGAACTGGTATTAAACACCAGTGGTGCGTTTTAACAATCACGTATATTATTATACATTTTTTATGAAAAAAATAAAAAAAATAACAAAAAAAAATAAAAACAAAAAAAACTAAACCCGAAAAAAATAATGAAAAAAACCAAAAATGAAAAAAATAGTAATATTTTGAACCCTTTCGCACTTCATTGCATAATGCTAGCTCTATATACTTATTTTTTTCATCCTGAAGTTAGCTATTATTTATTATTTCTTTTCTTCTTTGTTTTAACTATAATATTTGCTTATATTTGCTTATATTCGCTACTTTCTAAAATATAAAAAATGTTAAAAAAAAATAAACCCAAAAAAAACGAAAATGAAAAAAATAGTAATATTTTAAACTACTTTCATACTTCGTCGCATAATACTAGCTCTAGACACTTATTTTTCTTACCCTGTAGTTAGCTATTATTTCTCTTCTTCTTTGTTTAACTATTATATTCATTTATATTCACTAATATTCGCTCATATTCGCAACTTCCTAATAAGTATAAAAAAAACAAACAAAAAACAAAAAAAAAACTGAAAAAATAAAAAAACAAAAACAAAAAAAATAAACTATTATATTTGCTTATATTCACCCATATTCGACTATATTCGCTCATATTCGTGACTTTTTGCAAAGTGCAGAATTAGTGTTCTTGTAAAGTCAAGTTGTTTTCTTTGCAAATAGGGCTCAAGGCACAGAGGCACAGGCATGCCTTGGAGGCATGCCTATAGGCATGCTGCTTGGCCGTTAGGCATGCCTTGTCATGTGATATATATGTTGTATTTGATTGGTCAGCATGTCAAAAGTAATATCACTAAAATAACAGGTAGGACCAAAGTATTGTGATGATATAAAGTCATGCTGATTTTTTATTTTTATTATTCTTCTATTCTTGTTTCTATTTTTAGTTGTTTATTTTTAATCAAATATGCATATTTAGTAAAATTAATGTAGTTGATATAATCTCCAAATTATCTGTTCCCACCTGTTGACGATTTGATATATTTTAATTGAATATATCTGATATATCAAATATATCAAATATGTTTGATATATCAAATCTGATAACTTGTTAGAACAAATAAAGAGTAGAATTAGAAAAGTATAAATACAATATCTTTTGTCTTCACAAGAAAGGAAGTCTGAGAAGCAAAAACTCAGTGAAGTTTAAAGCTTTAGAGTTCAATGTTGCAGAGTAATAATCTTTGAGTAGAAGTGTTATTGTTAGTAATTCCCCCAATAGATAATTAAATAAAACTGTTATTATTATAAACCAATAACCTTCTAATAAGTTCAAATCCTGTGTCCTCATATTATAGCCTCGTGATATAATCCAGAGCTCTAGTTCGACCTTAGTTACTCAGGCCAAGTCTACCCATGCTAGAATGCCAGAAATTTGTTTTTTTAAACCATTAAATTACTGCTTTTGTTTTGTCTTTTTCATAATCTGCTTAACCAATTAAAATTTAAAGATATGACTAACCAACAGGGCCAGTGATTTTCTGCGTTGCACAGAATGCCGCAGAAATCACGGAATAGGGTCACAAATGCAGAAAGTATCACAGATACTGCAGAATTATCGCAGAAAGTGGGGTAATGAGAAGGTAATAATAAAAAAAATTTTTTTAAAATACAATTTATACATATGTACGCGTACGTATATACATATTTTATCTGTTATCTATTATTAACCTAAAAAGTCAGATAATGGAATTCACAAGTGTAAGGCTAAAGTAATAAAATGCCTTGTAAAAATAATACAGGTTTCGTTACATCTTGTCAATCATATATTAAAATAAAGTTAGTTCTTGGATGATTTAAATTTATATAAATTATCTTTGAATTCTATAATAAAGTTGTTATACACACATAATGAATAAAAAAAAAGTAAATTTTCAAAGATTACGGTTCATACTAGGGATGAGGAAAATCCTGGTGAATTTAGAGTCTATAATGATGTTTTGTTCTGTAATTTTTGCGATCACTCTATTGATTGGAAACAAAAATCAACAGTTATCGATCATCTTAATAGTAAAGGCCACAAATCAAACAAAGCTGCCAGCAAAAATAAACTATATCAGCAGACTATCGCTACATCTCTTTCATCCTCTGAATCCAAAAAACTTTTTGTAACAGATCTAATTGAATCTTTTATAGCGGCTGACATTCCTGTAAAAAAAATTGATTCTTTGTATTTTTTTTAAAAAATATTGTAAAGAAGGTGGAGCTCTTTCACAATCATCCACATTACGCCAATTATACATTCTTCAAGTTTTTAATAATCATCTTGAAGGTCATAAATCTCTTTTTAGCCAAAAACGTGTAGTACTTATGATGGATGAAACGACAGATAGTTGCTCACAAAGTGTAGTAAATACGATATTCGTATATAGAGATAACACAAAATTAGTTTCTGTCGATTTTCTTACCAAAGTTAATAATTGTACTATGGGTCAGACTCTTTTTCAAATTCTTTCGAATTATAATATTCCATTTACATTTCCTTGTGTTTTTTTGTCAGATTCAGCTGCATATATGAAAAAATACTACCAAGAAGTTTTGCTTACTGTAATGCCTCAACTAGTTCATATACCTTGCTGTGCCTATATTCTAAATTTAATCGAGTAAAAAATTTATTTTTATTAATAAAATTGTTACATATTATAATTATTATATAATATAATTTTATTTTTATACTATAGTAATACGTGGCATACATTTTTTCATTTTTCCCAAGTTAATACACTAATTACTAAAATTAAGAATACATTTTCAAGAAGTCCAGTACGTCGTCGTCGATATTTGAATCATTTACAGTTTCACAGCGTTAATTCACCAAGAAAAATTCTACTTCCTGTTATAACCAGATGGAATTCTTGGCTTGAGATGGTTTCATATACAAAGAATCATATTGTTTATTGGGCTGCATTTTTTCAAGATGAATTAAGCATTGATAAAACTGATGCATAATATTATTATANTAAATTTAATCGGGTAAAAAAAATTATTTTGTTAATAAAATTGTTACATATTATAATTATTATATTATTATCTAATCCTGAAGATCTTGGCCTTATTACGATTTATATTAATTTCATTAGTATTTTTTCACAGAAATTTATTCAAACATTAGATTTTTTTCAGCAAGAAAAGCCTGTGTTTCCTCTAGTTGAAAACTAGCTTGAGCAACTTACTACCTATATTGAAACTAACTTGAATGCAGAATACTTTGCCTTAGATTTGGATACATTAATTTTGTCAAAATCTTTTCGGCCAGCCGATTTTTATCCTATTTTTCGTGATGCCTTTAATGCCGCATATCAAAAATTCGCTGCCCATATTCCTTCTCATCCTGGTCGACCATTGTTTTTTGCATGTCAAGTATTTGATCCCAAATTTTTCCATCTCGATAATATTACAAGAAAGGATATTCGCAAGTATTCCATTATACCAGAATTGGCGAATCCATTAAACGAACTATTGCACGAATGGTCAATTTATTGTGGATTAACTTATGATGTAATTTTTAAGGAAATTACATTGGACGAATTTTGGTCAAATATGGCCGATACTTTGCCTCAACTATCAGAAATTGCATTTGATTATATTTGGTTACCGGTTTCATCTTGTGCAGTAGAAAGAAGTTTCTCAAAATACAATACAATTTTAGATACTAATCAGCAAAGTTTGAATAAAGAATCGTTACAAAGTTTAAACATGCTATATTTTAATAATTAAATGACCGTAATATTTAAAAAAATTTATTGAATTTTTTTTTTTATCGATTTTTATCGATTTTTTTTTATTTTATTGATTTTATCGATTTTTTTTTATATTATCGATTTTTTTTTATTTTATCTTGTTTTATTTTACGTTTTATTGATTTTGTATATATTTTTATACTTTTATTGGTAAATTTGTAAATAAATAATATTGCAGAACTGATAAAGTTACCACGGAAATTGTGCAGAATTTACAAAATTGACTCGCAGAATTGATAAAGTTATCATGGAAATTTTGCAGAATTTACAAAATTAACTTGCAGAATATACAAATTAGCACAGACGGAATTGACCCAATAGCGCCGCAAAAAATCACTGGCCCTGCTAACCAATAGATAATTTAATATAAAATAATAATTCGCTACTTACTATATTTAGACATTTGTAAATAATAATGATAATTCTGCTTTTTCTGTTTATTCAGTTTTTTTTTTAACAGAATCAGCAAAATTTGTACATATTTGTACAGATTCTGTGCAGGCAAAAAACTGGACACTCTAATCCACGCCTCTGTCTTTGTCTGTATAACATGAATGACCTTACTACAAAATTTTAATGCAAACTATACATATATTATATATTGTTGTAAGAATTTTTTACAATAATTCACGACAAATTTTTTACTATAAATGAATCCAACGGGGTGCCTTCAAATTTACAGGTCATGTGAAAAAAATGCCACTGTCATAGCCCATAAATTTATAAATACAACAATGGTAGTGGTATTACTCACATGATCTATAACTTTGAAGGCATCCTGGTAGTGTCCTGGTGGATTTAAAATTTTTTACTGTAAACTATAATAGAAAACGATAATTATAGTGCAAACTAAAAAAAAAATAATAAATAAAATAGATGGCGTGAAGTGCTACCTATAGTATTTCTATATAAAAAGGGCATGCCTATGGGCATGAGGGGCTGCCACGACTTAGGGCATGCCCTCTAAGGCATGCCTGATTTTTTACCCATGCCTCGAACCCTACTTGCAAAGTTCCGAAAGAAGTAAGGGATAAATAAAATAAAATAAATTAATAAAATAAGTAAAAAAAAGAAAACAAACAAAAAACAAAAATATAAGCTAACTAAAAAAAAAATAAACGAAGCTCCAAATTTCTATTTCTCTAAAGATTTTAAGATCTTGCAATTTAGAAATCAGTGAAGGTTTTCGCAAGTGCCAGAATAAAATAAATTAATAAAAATAAAACAAAAAAAAACAAAAACAAAAACATGAAATAAAGAATAAATCAAACGAAACCTTGCAAAAACTTGCAAAAACTTGTGTTCTTGAAATTTAGAAATTGCTATAGAAATTAGTTGTATATTCTTGCAAAGTGTTGAAAGGCTAAGTTGGCTTGTACAAAGTGTTGAAAAGTCAAAGTGCCAGTGGTAAAGTATAAAAATAAAATAAAAGAAAGAAGTTTGCTATTTATTACCACTAGTGATCATCACCGGTGTTCAATTTACCAATTAAAATTTAGGATCAGGTGTAACATGTAGATCAATTTTTGTATAACAAAAACAAAAAATTTTTAAAAATTCCTAAAATTGCTTCTAACCTAAAATTTTGCCTATGAAACTACTTTTTTTTATGCAAAAAAAAAATTCCTCATAAAATTTTGGTATAAACTATACCCCCTGCCCCATCCCAGTTCTCACCCTTACTCTAATATTAAAGAGATTTAATTTTTATTTAGTTTGTTTTGTTTATTTTGTTTTATGCATTGTAGATCACCGATGATGATCACCAGTGGTGATTTGTAGTAATTTTTTAAAAGAAATTAAAAAATTAAAAAATAAAAAATAAAAAAAACAAACTGAAACTAAAAAAAATAAAACGAAACCAAAAAAAAACAAAAGGAAAACGAAAAACAATGTAAAATTGATAGAAGATCTAAATTATAAACAAAAAAAAATAAACAAAGATCTAATCTGATCTTGTAGTACAATCATCAAAAATTATCGAAACATTTCGAAAATATTAGTCAAATGCAACCTTGATATGATCCAGGTTACAGATCGTTTTAAAATATTTCGAAAGTATTTGAAATATTAAAAAAAAAAGAAAGAGAAAAGAAGAGAGGGTAAAAGGGAAAAAGGGAGAGAGGATAAAAGAGAGAAAGGGGTAAAAAATCGTTCAAAAACGGTTTTTTTTTTTTTTTTTTTTTTTTT
>QKWP01000635.1:177140-201519 GCA_003550325.1 Gigaspora rosea
GTATCAAATATCGTTATTAACAGCTAAGTATATTATTGTAATATTCATATTTTTATTTTTATTTAAACCTGTCTCTAAAAATACACTAATTCTAACCTGACCTAACCGAATTCTTATTTATTATTACATACCATTTTATTCGCATTATCTTCAAACCATTTCATTCGGCACTAGAACCTAAAGATTATTTATTAATCGTTTGAGTTAAATTTAGTAAATCGATTTATAAATCATATAAATATAATACTTACTTACCCTTCGACCTGTTTTATCTTTCCATTTGGCTCGAGAATCTAAAATAATTTATAAGATAATTGGAGGTAAGATTTTCAAAATTGATTTAAAACGCACGAACGTAAATACTTATTTACTAATTACTCACCTCTCAAACTATTTTATTCGCATTAATAATTCTATTCGGGAGGATAAAAGCTATAATTAAGAAGATAATTATCTGGTTAGGCCTGAATTAATAAGGTAATTACTACCGTTACTTTTTTTTTTTTAAAAAAAAACATAAAGTTAATAAAAATAATAAAATAATTACTACATACTCACCTAAATATTAAATACTAGCTATATTTTCATATTTTTAGCAACGGCAGAAATCTGGTCGGGAATCTTGTTTAACCCAAATCTATATGGTAAGATATATGGTAAAACTCCGTACACTTCTTTGTTTGTATTAGAGAATCTTAAATCTGTAATATATGCGTTATCTAATTCATCTTGCAAAATGTTTCCACTATGAAGATTTCGATGCTCTAATCCTTGTGAATAAAATGCTTCAAGATCAGATGTTATGCAACTTAATAAATTTAACTTTTCTTCCCATTTCATTTGTGATACTTCGTGAAGATTATTATGAAGAGAACCTTTTTTTGCATATTTCAGAATAAGAATATAATTTCCTGAATCATCTCTTGATAACCCGTAGCATTTTAAGAACGATGGATTTTTATATTCGATTTCGCAAAACGTTTTTAGCTGTTTTTTTTTTTAAAAAAAGAGATTTTTTTAACCATAAAATTCAAATAATAAACAAAACTCAATAAACCAACCTCATCGATAAAACCTTGCCCGTAAATTTTTTTAATTGCAAATGGATATTTATTATAAGAATCCTTATTTTCTATTAAACATTTAGCATGATAAACAATTGCAAATCCACCTTTCCCAATCTCTTTAATTGATAATCTGGATAAGATCAGCACTATTACCATATTGGGACAATAGTAAATTTTGGGAATAAGTACAATATAAATTTTTATTATATGCAGAAATCTGAAGTCAGTCCAATGAAAAGTAAGTTTTTTATTAAGTTAACAGTTCATGTCAATTAATTGAAAGTTGTAGAGCACAATGAGACGCATCTAATGATGGTTAGATCATTCAAATCGGCCCAGTGTACGCTGATATATCGTTAAAAAACGATTGGCCGACTATATAAAATTTCTAGTTTGTTTACATAGAATTTTATATAGTCGGCCAATCGGTTTTTGGCGATATCTCAGCGTACACTGGGTCGAATTGAATGCTCTAACTACCATTGGATGCGTCTTAGTGAGCTCTACAACTTTCAATTAATTGACATGAGCTGTTAACTTAATAAAAAAATATACTTTTCATTGGACCGACGTCTGATTTTAGCATATAGTAAAAACATAGTAATTTCTCCCAAATTCTAATATAAAAATAGTGCTGATCTTATCCGGATTAGCAATTAATGTTTTCAACTTTATCATATGGAATCCATAATAATTGATATCTCTCATCATCCAATATTTTTTTCACATTGTCATCAATATCGAAATAAGAAAATTTCTTTATATCTATTTATTATTAAATCATTTGAATATTTATATTTCCTACGTAGAATATATGCATATTTGTTTTTTAGCAACGGCAAGAATCTGGCCGGGTGTCTTGTCTAACCCGAATCTAACTTCTACTTTTTTTTTTTAAAAAAAAAACTTTTCCGGATCTTTTTATTTCCATGTCGAAACACCACAAAGAACGCCGCCGAATTGCCGTCGAAACATTAGAAGAGTTACCTTACTGTCAAGTCACCACAAGAATCGGGGAATACCAAAGAAACTCTGGAATAGCTACAAGAACAAAATGTTTTTAATACAAAATACAAAAAGCGAAAAAGTAAAAAAAACTACTTATGCTTATGATCGTCAATTGTGTAACAGAGCCGAGAAGTGGAGATCTAGTATGAAATAAAAGAAAGAATATTATTAAAAGAATATTATTAAAGAAGGAATTTATTAAAGAAAGAATATTAAAATAAAAATAATGAAAGGTCATGTTCTACTGCCGTTGTTTCTAAAATTTACAATACGTATAAATTAGTTACCTGAGTAATTAATTCGAATCACCCCATGACACAAACGCGTAAAATCTGTGTTGTCATTGCACTAAATGTACAAATATGGGTACGCGGTGTTACATCCGGAAAATGCCACAATTACGTTTTTGATATTTTAATTATAAAGCATCAAAAACGTAATTTCGGTCATCAAAGGGCGTAAAAGTATGAGTCTGTCGCTACGCTTCAGACAATAAAGACCTAACTAAAATAGAAAGAGTCAAAATTTTGGATCAGCTGATTTTTGGTAATGCCCAAAAAAGGTTTTATAGTAAAATTTTGCAAAAAATTTTTTTGTTAGAATCCTAAAAGAACTTTTATATACTCAATTTTAGATTTTGACAAAATGAATATTTGTTTTGAATTTTTGATCATGTAACCTTATTTCTGATCTTGAAATTTGATTGAGAGAGTGACATATAAGGCATATCATATAATGTGATAAATAAATTTATTCTTAACCTTTTTAAAATTTTAAAATTTAAGTTTAATTTTTTTAATTATTATAAAATGCACCTATAGTGTTTTATACTATAGATAAATTAGATTTGTAAATTTGTATAACAAACCAAAAAAATAAATTTTTATAAAACAAAAAATAAATTTTAGAAGGTAAATTGCAGATAAAGAGTATAAAATGATCAATATTTTATAATAAACAAAAATAGAATTTAATATAAAATTTCTATAGTATATGAATAGAGCTTTTTTATATATAAAAGAATTTTTTTTTACTAAGCAAACAGGACCCGAAGAACTCTAATACAACTCAGATGATTTTAAAAAAGGAAATTTTATATAAAAATTTATCAAACACTGCATTTTTTATAGTAAATTTTCAAATTTTGCTCTATTTTATACATCTATTTGGCTAAAATACTGCTAAAATTATACAAACTCAAATTTGAGTTATATCAGAGTTCTTCGGGGTCCTAAGCAAACCTTATATAATTTCTAATTAAACTTTGCAGAGCCAACTTTTTTGATTCTAATGACAGTTAAATCATTAAAATCATGTTGGTACACATCATTCCGGTTATCCTGACAGCTGGATTAACTGACAATTGGTTATATCAACACTTTTTCAAAAAAAAAATCTATAATGTTAAAAATTCATTGGTTATACTGACAATTATAAGAAATATTGATTATATCGACATACTGACAATTTTAATATTAAAAAATTATTTAAGGTAATTTTTATTGCTGGATATAGCAATAATTTTTATAAACCAACTGTTATTATAGGTATACAAATTAAATTAATTTTTTAAATTTGCTTTATGCTAGGCTTAGCATAGAACAATAAGCATAAAATAAATTCATATTATTTTATGCAAATATAAGATGAATTTATATTATGCTAAACATAAAACAAATTCATTTTGTGCTAAAATAAATTCATTTTGCTAAGTTTATTATTCTTAGTATAAGCTTGGTGAAAACAAAAAAATTTACTTCTGCCTAAGCTGACATATTTATGCAATATCAATATAATGTCGGTATAGATTGAAATGCTTATTAAACTGACATCTGGATATATTAACAATTTTTTCATTGCTGGAGAGTGTCGATACAACCAGAATGACGTATATATCATGCAATATGAGGATTTATTGATTGTTTACTATAGGGTTTTTTATTATGATTGGAAATGTATAGTATTCCACTTCTATATAAGACAATTAGTAAGGGGAGCGCCATTTATCATCTGATTATTAGGGTAGGGGGGAGGGTCAGAAAATTATCAGTCCTAATAGCAGATAACTTTTGATTGGCTAAAATTATTAAAAATTTTAAAAATTTTTAAACTTTAATATTAAATAACTCTTGAACCAGCAATCCGTTTTGAATGATTTTACTACCAAAATGTTCGCCTCAATGAGACGATTACAACGAGACTACAATCATCAAAATCCAATCACAGGATCCCAAGATCGTTATAGGTTTGTATTGCTTTAATTTATTATTTTCGTATATATTAAAAATTATTATTAAAGATCTTATAAACTTTAATATTAAATAACTCTTGAACCAGTAATCCGATTTGGATGATTTTGCTACCAAAATGCTCGTCT
The DNA here is from genome assembly GCA_003550325.1 of Gigaspora rosea. Lineage (NCBI taxonomy): Eukaryota > Fungi > Glomeromycota > Glomeromycetes > Diversisporales > Gigasporaceae > Gigaspora > Gigaspora rosea. The sequence continues at coordinate 181,593 of QKWP01000635.1, forward strand.
CAATGAGACGATTCTAATGAACCTAAAACCATTAATTCTGATCACAGGATCCAGAGATCGTTATAGATTTGTGTTATTTTAATATAATCTATTAAAAATAATACAAATCTATAACGATCTCTGGAGGGTGTGGCGACTTAGAGAAGTGGCCAGGTTGTCACCCCCAAGTGGCAGGTCGAAAGTTCAAATCCCACTGACGACGATAATGAAAATTAGGCCTGTGTTATGGTAACTGTAGATCAGATCGGTTGGGTGAGAAACCTGTAACCTTGGTTCCACCATCTTGAATGGGAGCTCTCGGGCTCAATGGTGTTATTGTTACACCGAAGAATCCAAGGAACCGGAAAAACAGAAACCCATTTGAAAAGTCTCGAATAAGGAGGTAGAGTAGGATCTTCGACGGTGCTACCATAAATAAGGTCGGTGCCGGGACCCGAACGAACTTTATAAGGGCAAAGAATGTGCTTAGCTGTTCGGAGTGAAACCGGACTGTGAGTGTCGGTATAATGCAGATGCGTCGGTACTGAAAATCCAGGAATGACTATGAAATGGGACGTGGTTGTTCATGGTAGACAAACCAGTTGTTGAACTGGTCTAGGCGAACCTAGGTTTGTCCTGGGTGAGGCTAGTGCGGCTGGTCGCACTTGATTATCCTAGAGGTAATGGAGTGAGTCGGGTCTGTTAAGAAGTAGTAATGCGGCATATACGGAGACCAGAGGGTTTAAATAGACAACTTTCGTAGTTGGGTTGTAGGTATGGCAACTAGTATAGAACCTTCGGGCGGACTATTTAAATTAGGCACCAAAAGTGCACGTGTGGCTAGTTGTATCCTCATTTCATGTATACAATGTAATATGAAAAAAATTAATAAAGATCACGGCAAGACAGCCAAAGTCTAAAAAAAAAAAAAAATATATATATATATATAACGATCTCTGGATCCCGTGATCAGAATTTAACAATTTTAGGTTCATTAGAATCGTCTCATTGAGACGAGCATTTTGGTAGTAAAATCATCCAAATCGGATCACTGGTTCAAGAGTTATTTAATATTAAAGTTTATAAGATCTTTAATAATAATTTTTAATATATACGAAAATAATAAATTAAAGCAATACAAACCTATAACGATCTTGGGATCCTGTGATTGGATTTTGATGATTTTAGGCTCGTTGGAATCGTCTCATTGAGGCGAACATTTTGGTAGTAAAATCATCCAAAACGGATCGCTGGTTCAAGAGTTATTTAATATTAAAGTTTAAAAAATTTTAAACTTTTAATAATTTTAGCCAATCAAATCACAGTATTTGACGATCAGGTGGGGGGTAGGGGGGGTAGCCTCTTAGTAGCAAAAAATCAGATGATAAATGGCGCTCCCCTAAAACTGTGCTAATTTTTACTATGAAATTTTGATCCTTTAACTGTGGATTACCCTTTAATTACTTTAGAGTTAGGATAAGACCTGGGATGTTATTGGGGCATTAGTATATACAAAATTTAGCAAGGAATTTTTTTTAAAAAAATAAACAAAAAAAACGAAATTTCATGTTACGCCTGATCTTAAATTTTGATTGCTATTCTAATAGGTTTGTGTAACATGGTGTAATTTATTAAAAGTGAATTTTTTTATTAAATTTTAACAAAGTTTAGTTCTTATCTAACTTTTGTTATAGTAAGAAATTTTTTTGCTAATCTAGATTTGTTTTATACTACTTATAGTAAGCACTTTTACTTGTTGGAGTTTTTCTTGTTCTTTGAATCCTGTCTCCAAAAATTTCAATGCTATAGCTTTTTAATTTAAAAAAATAAAAATAGAGGATACTTATAACTGTGACTGTACAAGTACAATCTTTTTATAGGTACATTTTAAAAAAGTTACTATACTCCCAACTATGTGATTATAGAAAGGGTTACTGTACTTTTTAATAACTTTAAATACACTGTATATAATTTTGGTATTTGAATATTTTAAAAATATTTAATCGACAAATTTGATAGAGCTAATGAAAGATTTATTTGTGTCAGTTAATTTTTTAAAAATATTTTAAAAATTAAAATTATAATATTTTAAAAAAAAACTTAGTAATAAGAAGTGACTTGGAGCACTATAACAAAAAAACATTTAAAATCTTGCCATACAACCCTATAACTGAAAGAAAACAGTTATTTATATTTCACATTACACTTTACCTTATGATTTGCGGCAGAAGCGACACCATCGCATATGTGATATATTATCTCTATTTTTATAATAAAATGCAGGTAGAATACGTGGGCCGTTCAAAAGTTTTAGCCATTTTTAAATACAGTATAGGTGATGGGAGAAGTAATGTGGCGAATTGTGATCGAATTTATACCATTCGATTCGTCTCTAGATCGCGAGATATTAAAAATTAATAGATATACTTATTTATATTATACTTTTGTGACGATTACTGAGCCACGAGAATAAATATATAGAATAATAAAAATATAATATTTCTTTTAATTACTATTAATGATATTGTATATGTGTACGTACATTTCTATTTAGAATCGATAACAAAGGCGCTCGACTACCTTAAAATATTATATTAAGTTTATTATCGTTTATATTTATTATTACGATGGCAAGATAATTATCTTCCATAGTGAAGAAATTGGATTAATTGATTTAAATCTTAAAGTTCGGTTCCATTTCTAATATTTCTAATTGTAAGTACATAATTTAATTTTTAGACCCGAAGCAATGCAGCGTGTTATATATTATGGATTAATTTTTTCCAATGAATTCTGTTAAAGAAATTCAAAATCCTTAACGTAAGATGTCTACGTACACTAACAATCAACGGTTTTATTAATTATACGTAACCTAGACTTCTGTATCCAAGACTACTATATTATAATAAATTTTTATAGTTGTATGAATTTAGATATTGGCTTATTTTGGAGGAGCAAAAAGGATAAACATCTTAACCACAAAACTTTTTTTTGCTTTTCCTGAATTTTAAATGTATCAATATTAATGAACAAATAAAAGTTCGAATAAGCAACCGAAAGCAGTTATGTTAGAAAGCATTCTGTAAAAAAATATATACATCATAAATAGGGAGAATAAAAATATAAAATAAAGATTTGCGTCTTATAGAATTATATGTAATTTTTTTTTTTTAAAAGAAAAAAAAAATTTGACTTACAAAAAATGGCGTGAAATTTTAAGTGGTATGTTTGGTAGTTCTAACGAATTTATTAGATTAAGTTTGCCAGAAGCAACGCAGGAAACACAATTTCTTTGGAGTTTCAACGACGGTTTATTATAAATTTTTGGTAATTGCTTATATTAAGAAATCGATCAACCGATTTAAAAAAAAATCGTCCTGCTAAACCGAAAAATTAGCTTTAATCGATTTTTCATTCTTGGCCAGGGTTCATTATTCTCGCTTTTGATGCTTTTCACCAGAATCTTCCATGAAAGCAGTGATTATGAAAGAAAACACAACTGCATTTGCGATGCCAGCAGCGGAGAGTGCAGCTTTTGTTGTACCATACTCTCCTAAAGAAAGAAATGTAGTTTTTAACGAATTAGAAATAAAAATGGACAAATTAAATATTTACCTTCAAAAAAATACTTGGAAGTATAAAAATATGTGGAAATCGGAAGAACCACCATGAAAAAAGTATGTATATAGAGTTTATAAATAACAGATCTATAAAGTAGTAAAAAATTATTTATATATTCTGACAAACATAGTGTAAATCTCAGAACTTTTTATACCTGGGAAACTCGGGATTTTTTGTTTGAATAATTGGGCTTGTGGATGACGACGACATTTTTAGAATAAATTTCGCGCGAAAATTTTGTCTAAAAAAATTTTAATTTACGAGAATTTATATATATAGCCATTATTATGTTACACCATTTGTTCATTAAACATCATTAACCTATTTTAGAGGTCGACTAAAGCGGAGTTAATTCAATATATGATCTACACACTGCATAAATTACATTATTGATACCTATATAACCTTCTAACAATAATTGCATCAAAAAGGTAACCCTAACCCTAACCAAATTTCACTCCGCTTTAGCCGACCTCCTATTTTATCGATATATATATACAGCATATAGTTAACGGTCTTTAACAATTAACATCGTTTAACATTTTGAACATTTAACATAAGAGCAAATACAACAATGCATACTAGACGTATTGGAGTTGCAGGTTTAAAAAGGCAAATTGCAGCTAATGTAAGATGTTTCATTTTAATGATATTTTAGGATATTTAATTTATTTTTTTATTACAATTGTATAGGATCAATTTCGGGAGTTTGGAAACAATAAAGCAGAAACAGAAATGCAACAGGTAAAACATAAGCCCTAAAGTAATAACTCTAAGATACACATATAAATCATTCTTAATTAAACTAATAGCTAAGAGATCAACTTCAAGTTTTCAAAACAAATCTCGAGGAGTTTGCTCGCAAATATCGTAAAGACATTCGTAAGAATCCTATGTTCAGAGCACGTTTTCAGAAAATGTGTAGTAATATTGGGGTTGATCCACTTGCATGTAATCTTTTGTTTTATTCTTCATTTTTCCATACGTGGATAAATATTAAAATTATAATCTTTGCATGAATATAGCGAATAAAGGATTTTGGGCAGAGTTTTTAGGGGTAGGCGATTTTTATTATGAACTTGGCGTGCAGATTATTGAAATTTGTTTATCTACTCGAGGTAGAAACGGAGGACTGGTTGATCTAGATGAATTGAAACGACAATTGGTAAAAATGCGTGGAGGTAATAATAGTGGAATTAGTGGATCTAATTCGTCACAAGAGATCAGTGAGTAAGTCTAGTGCTTATATGATTTTTTTCATAAATTATCATTTTCATATTTTTTTCATTTAGTATTTCACATTTATTATTAAACGTATATTGTATTTAGTGATGATATCATACGCTCTATCAAGACCCTCAAACCATTAGGTAATGGATTTGAAATATTACAAATTGGTGATAGAAAAATGGTAAGGTCAGTCCCACGAGAGTTAAACATAGATCAATCCGAAATATTGGCTTTGGCGCAGGTATAATAATTGTTGAAAACATTTTCTAAAAGTTACATATTCTTGCAATATTCACTATTGGTCGTTTTATAGGCGAAAGGTTACGTCACTAAAGATATGATAGAATCTGAATTGGGATGGGGAATTGAACGTATAAATGATGTTATAGTAAGTATTATACTTTCAAGTTCATTTCCCTTTATTTGTATCACTATTTGATAAAAATATCCTATTTTAATAGGATACATTACTTGCGGATGGCCTTTGTTGGATAGATGAACAAGCATATCCCAATGAATATTGGGTACCTAGTTTTTTTAAAGGTGTAGATGACTGATAAATGTATATGTTAATATATATTAAATATTTATTGGTGATACGTGACATCTTTGTATCCTATATTCTGATATTTGTGAAAGGGAATCATATTTTTGCGGCATCGTAGTTAAATTATTAGTTTAGAAGCACAATTGTAACGGTAATTTCTAATAAATTTATATTCGGCCAGATTTAGTAGGCCGGATCGATATAATATGCAGTAGCTCTGATATCGATATAATTTGCCAATAGTTCTTAATTATCCTTGCATGCTTGAAAGATCAATTTTATCAGATCGCATTGGTGTTTGATAGATACTGTACGTAACACAACCAATCTCGGGATATAAGTTGCTGATCCTTTAACATTCGTGTCGACCGTTTTCTTGATCTCTACGCTTTTTAATTCCTAATTCCTACAAATTAGTCCTCTTTTTTTTTTTTTTTTTGTTAACTATGGTATGTTTAATGGATGACCCGTTCACATTATGGTCTTCTTAGCTTCGTTTAACAACAACTTTAATTTGTAGATTTTGTATTAACTTTTCTCCTTTTTACATTGCAGGATGAAGAGTATGATGTTATTGTTCTAGGAACTGGCCTAACTGAATGTATTCTTTCTGGTTTACTGTCTGTTGAAGGAAAGAAGGTCCTTCATATGGATAGGAACGATTATTATGGTGGTGAAAGTGCCAGTTTAAATTTAACGCAGGTAAAAACTAATCACATGACGTCTGATAAACTTTATCGAGAAATATTTAGAAATTCTATAATTTGACTTATTACCGTTAAATATAGTGATTATAATATATGTAAAGACAATTTTTTATTGTAATTTAATCAAATCTCCCTTTATTGATACGTGCATTAAAAGAGATTAATTTTTTTTTTGAATATGTTTACTCTTGGACGATTAAGCCTCAGTTTGTCCTCATATAAACTATTTTTTAATATAGCTTTATCGAAAATTCCGTAATGGACAAGAACCACCTAGCGAATTGGGACGTGATCGTGATTATAATATTGATCTCATTCCCAAATTCATGATGGCAAATGGAGAGCTTGTCAGAATTCTTAAACATACAGATGTTACACGTTACATTGAATTAAAACAAATTTCTGGTTCTTATGTATATCGTGAAGGACAAATCTCTAAAGTTCCTGCTAGTGAAATGGAGGCTCTTCGTAGCGATTTGATGGGAATGTTTGAGAAGAAAAGAGCAAAAAAATTTTTCGAGTATATGCAAAACTGGCGAGAGGATGATCCATCTACTCATCAAGGTAATAATATCTTTATAACACGTTTGTAACATTAACTACCAATACAAATTATTCAATAAAGACATATGACTAATATAATCTATTATCTTAAAGGCATTGATCTAAACACTGCACCAATGTCTAAAGTTTATAAAGATTTTGGTCTTGAACCTGGAACTCAAGATTTTATTGGCCATGCTATGGCATTGTATTTAGACAAATCGTATGTGAAATTTGAGATTCCTCCGCTTCCGTCATTTGTATAACTTAATATTAAAAAAATATTTACATGTTTAGCTACCTTGAACGACCCGCCCGAGAGACTTATGACAGAATCATTCTTTATATTTCCTCTGTGGCTCGTTATGGAAAGAGCCCTTACATTTATCCATTGTACGGTTTGGATGAATTACCTCAAGGTTTTGCACGGTACGATTTTTCTTTATATCTCACGCATTATAAACATAAATTTATATCTGACAGTATCTTTTATTCACCCTTTGTTTCATAGGTTGAGTGCTATTTATGGTGGTACTTATATGCTTGATAAAACAGTCGATGAAATCGTCTATGACGCGGATGGCCGTGTTTGTGGTGTACGTTCGGGTAACGAGGTACGAAACATGTCTAAATGAACTTTGTGATCGCGTATTTAGTAATCTATTAATACATCCTAACCAAATTTTTTTTTTTTTGCTTTAATTATAGACTGCTAAGACAAAACAAGTTATCGGTGATCCATCCTATTTTAAAAATAAAGTCCGTAACGTCGGAAAAGTTATCCGTGCTATCTGCATGCTAAAGCACCCCATACCAAACACTGACAACGCGGACTCTATTCAATTAGTGATTCCACAGAATCAAGTTAAAAGGCAACATGGTAAACTAAGTTTATTTAGAAATTTTGTATAATTTATTATTTTGTTTCTCTAATTTTAGCTTTTTATCATTTTTTTATAAATTTATAGATATTTATATTGCTAGTGTATCTGACACTCATTGTGTTTGTGCTAAAGGATACTACCTTGCTATTGTGTCCACCATTGTCGAAACAAGCAATCCAGAGGCTGAAATCAAACCTGGTCTTGACTTACTTGGTCCAATTGTTGAGAAGTAATATTTGCAATTTATTTACTGTACCATAGTTGTGTCATACGATCTATTTATTAATCCTATTTTGATTACGTGAAATAAAAACAACAGATTTATAAGCTTGTGTGATCTTGAAGAACCTACTGATGACGGTTGTAAGGATCAAGTCTTTATCTCTCGTTCTTATGACGCCACTTCCCACTTTGGTACTGTGTGCGATGATGTCAAAGACATTTACCGAAGGGTAACCGGTAAAGATCTTGTTCTAAAACAAAGGCAAAGACAAGAAGAAGAATGTTAATTTCATGAAAATAACGAGTTACTCGTGGAAATTTGATTTATTATTTATATTTTTTAAATCGCCGCAAGGTGACATGTTTAGATGTACATTTTCGGCTAAAAATTTGCTATATAAAATTTATTAAATATTATATTTAATGCTTTTAAACATAAAGCCAACAATTGCACATGATCACTTATTTTTTTTTAGTCGATTTTATAAAGAATTAACCACTAGTCCAACCATATATATGTAGTTTTTTGTTTTAGTAGTTACTTTTCTTTTTTTTTTTAGTCGATTTTATAAAGGATTAACCACTGGCCCAACCATATATATGTGGTTTGTTGTTTTAGTAGTTACTTTTTTTTTTTTTATAAATACTCGGGCCAATTCCGCTTATTTATACGATATGAAAATTTTTGATAGTTTTTTTCTTCAAATGTTGACACACTGGTAAGGAAACTTTAGTCCATCCCATACTAAACCGTGCGTAAGCGATTTAAAGCATAGTCACTAAACTCCAGCTAGTGCGTCAAAAATTCATTCAAGAAGACCGTGTAGAAGTGAACAAAATGCATCATTAATCTGTTCACTTACAATAATCAGTCTTCATGGAGTACGAAAAAAAAAACTATTGATGATGGGCTGATATTTATATTGATTTGATTTATCGATCAGGAAATATGTCACGTGTTCGCATTTTTGATACATCTGCACATCTGTCCGATGTTGTACATAATATGTTATTTTAGAAAAGGCCCGTCTTAGAAGTAAGTAATTCTGTAATTAGGGAATTGTGTCGGACTGTCCCTGACAAATATTGCTTGAATGAGTTTTTAAATCATTTACTCATGTATCTATTTAGGTTAGGGTTAGGGTTAGGGTAGTGTTAGGGTTAGGGTCAGGTGTTAGCAAGATGTATAGTAAAATCGTTCAAGGAAATTACTTAATAAGCCTTTGCTCAAATTATTTTTTATATAACTTACTGAACCTTAGCTCAACTTACTGAACTTTCGCTCAAATTACTTACTAAACCTTTGTTCATATTACTTATTAAACCTTCGCTTAAATTATTTTTTTATACAACTTGCTGAACCTTTGCTTAAATTATTTATTAAATCTTCACTTACCGGTAAGTAGTTTTTCTATATAACTTACTAAACCTTTACTCAAATTACTTACTAAACCTTTGCTTACTAAATCTTTGCTCAAATTACTTATTAAACCTTTGTTCAAATTATACTTTTACCGGTATATAACTTTCTAAGCCTTCGCTTAGATTACTTTTTTTATATAGCTTATTAAACTTTCGCTTAAATTATTTTTTAATATAACTTATTAATCTTCGCTTAAATCATTTTTTATATAACTTATTAAACTTTTGCTTAGATATTTTTTTTTATATAGCTTAACAATTATTTAAGTTATCTTATATATTAATATTCTTCCATACAGTATTTTTATACGCTTCTCTTTTTTTATTATTATACAGAGAAATTTGGCCGTTTGGCCATTTGGCCATCGGCCAACGGCCATATAGGCCAAATAATTTTAATTGGCCTGGCCAACTTTGGCCGTAAAATTTTGGCCAAATTATTTTGTATTGGCTGATGACCAATTAAATTTTGTTTGGCCGAGTAAATTGCCATCATTGAACGTAGTCATGTTTGCATAACGGAGTGTATGTATGGTTAACCGCATCCACGGGTAATACCCCAGGAGAGGAAATAGCCAATCGGAGAGTGCAAATTTTGACTATTCCGGATCAGCTCGACGAAGAATCCCAACACGTGCAAAAGAAGCGAAAATATGCAAAAACTAATCTTTAAATCGATCTTGGTCACTAATTAAAACACATAGTAAACATCACTCTAACCCTATAGTCTCTAACATTAAGGCCCTAACCCTAAATTTTTATCTAACGCACTTAGTTTATTTACAAAATCGGTTTTTGTATTACCCGCGCAAATAAGTAAAATGTGGTTAACCGCCATCTGAAATGGTGTAAACAAAATCTTGCACATGCTGTTATTGTGCATACCGGTTTGATATTCGTGTTACTTCAACGAAATCAGGTGCGAATATGAATTGACACGTTTATTATATTAATAATTAACATTGATATTTTTCATTGATATTTATAAAGATAATTCTTTATTGTTTCATGCTTCATTTTTTTTTTATTCATTATATTCGAATTCTTCGATCTTCAGTGTCCCGAAATTCAAGCCAATATCTTTAAGTTCTTTATATTGGCGTAACAGAAGAACTGCACATGCCTAAACAAGCTAGGAATAACTTGGGATGCAAGTTTGTTATGTCGAAAATTTTATGAAATAATCTGTGCTATACCAGGCTGAGCATGACGGTCATCAAAAAACCTGGAAAAAGGTAAAAAATTGTAGTAATTATCTTCTTTTAATGTAGCAAGAATAAATATAAAGTAAAATTGTCTCGGTTCAATAATAATACATTTAGATATCAAATTTATTGTACTAGCTACCCATCCAAGTGACCCGCGGGCAGGGACGATGATTTTCTGGATTCACAGAAAACAGCAGAATTTCTCTTAAATATCACCTGATTATTAACCAGCATAGCGGAAGTTTGTTTTGATTGGCTGTTATTAGGATAAATATGATTGGTGACGATCTTTTTTTTATATAGTCAATTGTAATTTTTAAAGTACTTTTAATAGTAAAAATCGTCGTGACATATGAAACTTTTTTTTTGTAATACAAAACGTAAAAACCAACTTTAGTCGTTGGTAGTTTACCTTCAAACTTATTGTTTTTTAACCTGAAATGCAATAAGATGCAATAGTTCCAAAAACTAGATGAGAGGTGAATATTTTGAAAGGTCGGAAGGTGGTTCGGCGGTCTAAAGACTCTGTTTCAACTAGTTTGTTTGTGTTTTTTTACGAAAAGTATAATTTTGAACTATTATTCTAAACCGTATTTTAATATTTTTGATTATATAATTTATTTAGTACAAGTATAGTTTGTGAATATGACGTTTATAACACAATAAGTGATAGTAATAGTAGTGTTAGGAATGGTCGCGTACGCGTTATTTAGTAGACGTTTATATGTATTCATTGTGAAAAAAATAACAAAACCCTTGTAAAATTCAAATTAAAGTTGTTAATACAAAACTGAATTAGTATATTGTAAATTTATAATATGTCTTTAGAGTGTATTGACAAATTTTTTAAAAGTTCGAGAGTTATAAAATTTTTGTCCGGTACTCTATCCGGAGCATGATCGACATTTTTTCCGGGGAATCTTAACAACCAATCAAAACGAACTTCTATTATGCTTTATTAACCAATCGAATTGAGAATTTCATAGTAGATTTGGTCTAAAAATATTGATATTGGGTATATCAATCATGAAATAATACTTTACAAAATATCTTCTATCGCTATAAGGCCTTTTACATTCAATTATAAGTTATAATGTTTTACTTTCGAAAATAATTCTAAACATTAAAACTGACTATGCTGATATTGTTTGTCTAAAATTAATAATGTCATTTTTAGCCAATCGCAGGCATGTATTTTGATCAATTCCAGGTCTGGAATGTGTGTCAGGTTTGTGGCGCAGCAAAAATATTAAAGTTCGTTATTGTTAGGGTAAGGAGACTATTATATCCCAACGAAGATTTTTTGTTAGGGCACTAAAGGTGGTTTCTTATACGGATTTCGATTTTTGAACGTTTGTTTTTTTTGTTTTGAACCTTCCGATCGATCTGATCGCCAGATTCCCAGATCGGCAAAAATACGTCGACTTGATTGGTCGACTATCGCATGTGTTTACGCGTTGGCAGATAAAAAAAAGATATATAAGGGGTCACTTTTCAACCTTTCACTCACTATTGCACTATGCACTACTAGCTACGTTATCCCCTTTATTTTTTTTATTTTCCTTAGTATTCGTTTTTTTTTGATACCATATCTGATATCGTTTTTTTTTCGTTACTATCCTTCCCCATAATACACGTTATTAATTTGACACATTTTATTACCCGTTCTTGAAGTAGCAGAAATGCTGTAATATTTTAGAAAATTTTTCGTGTTCTTTGAGAATATCCCAACCAGAGGTTATACCTTTGACCCCATCTGTTTCAAAGAACATCGGAATATTTTTTAAAATATTACAATATTTTTGTTATTGGCTATAATTTTTTTGTTCGTTTATTTTTTTTCTCGTGTTCCTTTCGAGTGGGTCACGTTTTGGCAACATGGACTTCAAAGCAACAAACTGACAAGCGGCAGGGGTTATTTAATCAGTACTTGCTCGAAGAACTGAGGTTTGATAAAATTCCCAGCTCACTTGAGTTTTTGCGAGTCCTTTGTCAAGACAATTTTTTTTTCTCGTGTTCCTTCGAGCAGGTCACGTTTTCGTCAACTTGAGCTTCAAAGCAACAAACCGACAAGCGGCAGGGGTTATCTAATCAGTTTTTGCTCGAAAAACTGAGGTTTGATAAAATTCCCAGCTCACTTGGGTTTTTGCGTGTTCTTTGTCGAGACATTTCCTAGTCATAGGATACACCTCTACGTGGTGACTAGGACAAGTAGGCTTTTTTTTTTTTTTTTTTTTTTTTTTTTTGATGAAACTAAGTATCCTGTAAAAAAATAAAAGAAATTTTAAATAAAGAAAATTATTTTAATAGTTCAATTATTAAATGTAAATAAATGTTTTTATTAGAATCGAAAAGTTTTATAATCAATTTATTCTAAAAAACTTTTTGCCAATTTCTAATGTTCTCTAACTTTAATAATGACTAAACTTTTATTCTTAATAAACGCGCGAGAATGATAATAAATTTGCGAAATGTTTATGTCTTCAAAATTTCCCAAATAAACTATTATTATTTATATTAATGTTTTTTTTTATTGTTTAATAATTATTCCGTTATTTTGAAACAATTATTTATTAAAAATTATAATTCTTCTATTCTTTTTTATCAACCGTTTTATAAAAAAAATGCAAACACTAATCAATCATATTTCAAGCTACCATAATAATGTAAATCCCTGGCCTACTTTAAAAATTCTCTTAGCAACGGACCATTTCTTTAAGACATGATGAACTCAAAAGATCATGTGTAATCGGATCGTAAGGACATATACCCAATGTCTACCAATTATAGGTTCGATATTGTTAATAATCCAAATAGCAAGTCAATGAGTCAAAACTATGAAATTATAATTATAATATAAATTGATATAAAACCTCATGACAGCTCTTCAAACTCTTCCTTCACATGATAAATGTATCCTAATGCAGTTAATGCATCCGCATTTGGTGGTGACATAAAGATTACTTTTTGCAATATCCAACTCGCTAGGAAGAAAATGATCAAAATTATGATTAAAAGAACAAAAAATAAATCGTTTTAAGTTATAATAATGTATAGATAACTACCCAAGCTGCCTGAACGCATGGCCAAGATTAATCCATATTGTTTCCCATACTTGTGGCCGACATTTTGTTTCCTCTGCTACCTTAAGTGCAACTGATTGGGCATACCTGATAAAGAATTGTTTTAAGGAGCAATCTTAAATCATTTAATATACTATAATATATTACTTGCTTGAGCTTTTGAAAATAAAGCACACCTAACTCGTTTAATACCAATGGATCGCTCTCATAGATTTGGGAGCTTGTCAATAGATATTCTTTAGCAGACAGAAGATTTTTGGCTTGAAGATGTTGCATACCAATGAAAAGAGTCGGGAGATGCGAACTAATTATATGATTATAAAAAAATGTTAATAATAGATCGGTTTTATAGTAAAGCACAGATAAAAACAATACCCTGGATATAATTTTGCTGCTGTAGAATAAGCTGTTATTGCTTGATCATACTCTGATTCTATAGCAAATGTATGCCCAAATCCTACCCACGCTGGCCCGCAATTAGAATTCATAGTAGATGCCTTGCTAAATATGGATATGTTTAATAACGTAATTTAACGGAATTAAAATATTGTATTATTTAATATAAAATTAGTTAAATGATATTTTGTTATTCCTAAAACTGAAAATTTTACCCACGTAAAATATCTTCTCGCTTCGTCATTCTGATCAATCAGAAAGTTATAGCAACCAACGATTTCAACAAGTTCGTGAGCAAACAAGAATAATTTGTTTTCTCACGCAACTCGTGGAGACACACAATGTGAATAGGAAGACATGCTTGGTTGTACATATCAAGTTCAAGCAATCTTTTTTTTAAATTAAAATATCATGAAATAAATCTTTTGCAATAAATATCCATTAAATATATACTTAGTCGTGACTTCAAGGCATTCTTTGAATCGACATTGAGTATATAATTCATCTGCATGACTTAATAATATATCTGCATTGTTTGATAGTCGAAATTTATTTTCTAATTCTGATCGTGCTTCTTGAATTTCTGTTACATGTTCATACTATTTACCATATAACAAGCATGATGAAACATACTATATCTAGGTCTAATAGTGTTTGGATGGTTAGCAAACCTTCTTTAGCATTGATATGTAATTCATTTTGATAAAATATGCTTCTTCATATTCTAATCGTTCATCGAATTTTAATGAATGAACAAAGTCCCATTCTATATATAATTGAAGAGCTTAGTCAGGTAAACAAACGTTTAGATACAGCCGGAAAGCACATGTTTACGCGTTGAATCTACCTTCCTTACTTGTCATCATGTGATTTATAACTAGTTCAACATAAATAGCATTTTTAAATTTATTAATTTAAAATAAATTAAATAAGAGACCTCAAAATTTAACATCTATTTCCAGCGCTTTTTTAACCCACTTTTTAGCGTTATCGAGGTCAGACTGTTGAGAGTATGCAACTCCACGTAGATAGCAAATGGATGGATGGTTCAAGCTAATTAAGCAAGAACAATAGGAATTATATTTAGCGAAACGTATAAAAATTATATATAATTCACAAAGTTATTTATGAAAGGTTCACACTAATCCCTCCTTCTGTGTTTTTGTCAACCGAATTATAATCTACAAACAAAATCACACATTTACACATAAGTTTTAATTTATGTGAGTTTATTTTTTTTACGCACCTCTATCAAGAAATGGATTTTTCATCATGAATACAGTCGTCCCTCCATACAGTCACCCCATATAATCACATCATATGTAATCACATTTATGTTTAGGCCAAACTATGATTTAATTTATAAGAAAACCCCTTTATAAGCACATTTTTAAAAAAATCTACTATGTGCCCAACTGTGTGATTATATGGGGGATGCCATCCTGGTACTTTTCCATTTTAATCTAAAATGATATCGTGTAATTAAGTTAGGGTGCTGACGAGTTGGCAAGCTTGGCGAGACAATAATGGCGAGTTTTGCCATTATTATTTGGCAACCTAAAAAAAAAAAAAAAAGCTTGCCAACCACCCTAAGTTAAGTGTAAGCAACATTTAACGAGTGCTAGTGTTATCAAAATTAAGACATACATTGCTGCGATGGCACATTTGCTGATCAATTCATACTCACGGCATACAGCGCTCGAATCTATAAGATTCCATATTAATTTTTGAGCACTGACATATTGACCCATGTTATAATGTAAAATACTTGCGCCAGCCAAACTACGTCGTTCAAGTCACCTATTAATATTTTATATAATGAATTTTCCTGATCTTAAATAAGTATTGTACCTGACATTGTCATAACTTTATTTCCCCAAAACACAGCAGTTTCATACAAATTTTTGAATAGGCGTCATTTCTCCATTGTCGCGCCTTTTCTTCCAAACTCGAAGCAAGCACCAAACTTCGTTTAAATTTTTAGATCACGATAATTTATGTTTCAAATCGTATGATCAGCGAACTTAGCTTAGGAGATTCATTACGCCAACGTTTATACAAGAAAATATTTTCAAGAAATATTAAATAGAGTTAGAAAGATCATGATTAGAGATAGAGGTGAAATTTCTGTAACTTGTAGTAACTTTTGCCATAACTTATCATAACGATCTCTGTAATATAGAACAACTATAATGAATTTATGACATTGTTACCATAACTTTATTATGTTATTGCAAGCTATGGTGATGGATACGGCACCTATAATCATTATAAAAGCTTTTTTCAAATATAAATTTGTAATATTGATTTCAATTTATCATAACGGAAAATTTAAAAAATATCAAGTTTGAACAAGAACCATTTTTAATTAATTAAAAATAAAATATCGATATCAATATCAATATCAAGATTATCAATATTGATATCAATATAATTATATCAATTTTTTTAATATAAATGCGCAATAGAGTTTAAATTTTTTTTTTTAATAATGGCAACTCGAAATAAGGTCTCTAAATAAGCGTTTAAACCACAAATTAACATTTGTTGCCACAGAATCGCACAGAATTTCGCAATATTGCACAGAATTCGCAAAAAATTTTTGTCGCAGTAAATTTACCTTAACCGCAGACAGAATTTAGTCTTAACCGCAGCAGAAAATCATCGTCCCTATCCGCACCCGGCTTATGATTCTTCAGACGGGTTCACACTAGTTGGTATTAACGTCAATGTTGGTATATTATTGGCATCTTGGGACTGTGATTGAGTTTCTTCTATTAATATTACGCGAATGAAAAAATTTAATTATTTAATAACTTTTTTTTTTTGTTGAAAGAACTTCTTAGATCGGCAACATACCAGATAATACAAGTGATCTAAAAACGGTTTGCCAATTACGAAGAACCATGGCAACAGCTAATAAATCAATGTGTAAAAAAATTTTATTTAATGTAAAAAAGTTAATTTTATATTCTATAATAATATAGATATATAATAGCATAGAGTGAAAAAAAAATGACGCGAACCTTCACAGCCATTATTTAATTCTTCAATTTTCAAGGCCAATGCGTCAAAGTAATTTACCAATTCCTGAGAAGTTTTTTTCAAAATTAACAAATTTTCATATTCTTCTTGTTTTTCTTGCAATCTCATTTGGAGAGAAATTTGTTTTGCTGTAGGAATATTAACTGGAGCTTGGTTTGTGAATAAAGGTTGAAAAAGATTATTGGTTGTCATTTTGATATCAAAATGAAAGAACGAGGATGAGAAATAAAATAACGCGACTTGAAATTCATTTTTCTATTGGATAATTTAAATGTGACCTAGACGATCAGCCAAATTCATGATAGGACCTTTATCATTCTCAGTACTGTAAACACATTTAAGTTGCTAGAAAACTCACATCGGCGATGCCAAAATTGGTTATTATCTCACGAAACTAGAGTTCTTACATACTAGAGTATTCGCATTATATCTAATATTCAAGCCTCGAATCAAATGTTAAATATATATTCTAGCATATAATCCGTCGCGTTGCTCCGGAATTAAGTATTATTTTGAAAGAAAACATAATGTAAAGAAGTTTAGCTTTTTGCCTTTCATTATTTACTATTAATACATCAGAATATTACAAAGATACTAAATGCTATCAATAATCGTTAACAATTGTTCTTCCCTCCTTCATACGCTAAAACTATTATGGCGTTATTAATTAGACCATTTTTTTGAGAACTTATAATAAGGATGTTGAAGACCGATAGCATGGATGATAATATGATCATATTTCCGAAATAGAACACGAAATCATCATTTTGATTAATCTGTATATATTTAAGATAAATCGTCATATGTTGACTTTGATTTCGAAAAAGTAATGATGAAACATCATCATATATAAATAACGAACACAAATTAAAGTCGCAAGAAGAACATCAATAAACGCGCAAAATTCCTAGAATTTTAAATTGACTGTGAATAATTATTGATTTAAAACCTGAAAACACCTTAAAAGGATTTATTTTATATGGCTTACTGTAATCCCCATAATTTTACTTTGTGGTCCAAGTTTACAATTTGCACAAATTTGTTGAGCCAAATTATTGGTTATGTTTGTGTAAGTTTGATTAGAGATTTTCACTTATTCTAATGTACCTATTACTAATTTATTAGAACATCCAATATTGTATCAAGTACAAAATAAGCATACCATTTAGTACCAATAGAGAATGGTTGAGGTGCAAGTTTATAATTATGTCTTGTTCAATAAAGCTTGAATTAATAAATTAATATTTGTCTTTAACTTTAGCCAGAGTTCTAGGCAGAATATAGTATAAAAGTTTTTCTGTTCTCTAAATAAGTAGTCCAATCAGGTTCATGTGTATTGATTTGAAGTTTTTCTTATTGCAAAGAGTATGCTCTAATCCACTCATTGTAGCCACACCAAATTCTTTAGTAACATGATAAATTGATGTGTCTTTTGAAAGGTTTATTTTAAAGTTTGACATAAACCTATAAAAGGTTGTGAACCATATATGCGAATTTGTATAATTGGGCCTCATAATGGTCCCCAAAATTTTTAATGCAAAAAAAATTTTAATGATCTGCAAAAAGTCATATGCTGATTGGGTGTAAATAAAAATAGTACTCCAAATCACATATCAAATTCATTGACTTATCCAGAAAAATAAATAAAATATATATAAAACCAATGAATGCAATCATAAAACCAATGAACACAATTATACCAATAAAGCAATAAGAAAGAATAAGGATAGCAAAAGCAATATGTACAATTTTTTTTATAAATTATTAAAAATTTACATTTGCACTACTTTTGCACTGTT
Source organism: Gigaspora rosea (assembly GCA_003550325.1). Classification (NCBI taxonomy): domain Eukaryota; kingdom Fungi; phylum Glomeromycota; class Glomeromycetes; order Diversisporales; family Gigasporaceae; genus Gigaspora; species Gigaspora rosea. Next base: position 200,279 of record QKWP01000635.1, read on the forward strand.
ATTTTTGTAAAATTATATTTATTTGCATGCTTTTAGAAATCTGGTTCTGTATATTTTAATTTAGGTGGTATATAAATAAAAATCTGGCTCACCAAATTTCATACACTACTATAGTACATTTTGTAAGATCTACAGGTCAAGTTTCAAATTTAATAGTATATGTATATACATGTACCTTAAACATATTTTAGCTCTTTTTTTACATTATCACTTTACAAACTTTTTTACTAATCTCTTAATTTGTAAAGTTTGTAGACAAATTTGTTATATAATTACTATAAAAATATTTTAGATTTATTTTTTTAATTATTTAAAATATTTGGTACAAAAATATTTAAAAATAAGGATTATATTCTTGTATTATTTGTAGAAAAAATGTACTTGTCACCGGTGGTGACAGTAACCAGATTAGGGTTAGGGTTAGTTTTAGAGTTAGAAGAAGGTTTATTATATAATCAAACACCTTAAGAAGCATTTTTAGCTAGAAAAAAATATCGGTTTCATAGGCACAATTTGAAGTTATTGCGATTTGTAATTTTTTGAATTTTTTTGTCATATCTAATCTAGCAATTTGATTGGCTCGGAACTGTAACCACGGTTACAAATAGATTCGCCCTTATTTGTATTTATATTATAAAACAAAGAGTTTATATTGCTTATAGCTAAAAATATTAAATTTTAAAGAAATTTTTTAACTAAAAAAATAATTTACAATATCTTGGTGAATTCTTTAAATATTGGTTTTAATAATATAGATTTAATATAATATTGTAGTTTATATAAAGGATTACAACTTTTATTATTGTACTTTAAGTGATTTACTTGTAAAAATTTAAGACTTATATTAGAAATAAATATTTTTTTTTTTTTATTTTTAAAACGCGAAATGGCATACTTAAATAAATATTTTTTTATAGACAGCAATATATAAAAATTTAGAAAAATTTAAAAAAAATTTTATAGTAAAAGTTCCAATATATATACTTTGAACTAGGGGTCTTAATGGGTCGGGTTGGGTCGGGTTTGGGACTGACCCGGGTCAGACCCACTTGGATCAAAACCCGACCCGGGTCTGACCCGCCTCATGTCAAACCCAACCCGGGTCTGACCCAACCCAGCCCAACCCGGGTTGAACCCGGGTTAATGATGGGTGACCAACGATTGCTTATTATATTACTACCTAAAACCTATCTAAGGCCGTTTAAAGTTATTAACATCACCCCTCCACCTTCCCTTTGATG
>QKWP01000635.1:234526-253168 GCA_003550325.1 Gigaspora rosea
AAAAAAAAAAAAAAAAAAAAAAAAAAAAAAAAAAAAAAAAAACAAGCAACTGTGCATTTTGATTGGACACTCTTATATTACATGACTTTTTAGCAAAAGTGAACAAATTATAAAATTGTAGGTTTAAAGCCGAGGGAACCATATCAGTTTCGATTTATACATATTCTAACGCTTTTTAACAATAAATAACGATAATAATGGCTATAAACGATGAAGTTAGAAAATATTCTCTAATTTCGTGAGTAATATATACTAATACATATAAAAAATATCATTTATAAGATTTTGTTGATACTCAAGTTTTACCAAGCGATAGACAAAGATCTGTTAGTTGTATACCTATAGATAGTATAGATAGAACTGTACATATAGTTGCAAGATTTGAAAAAACAAATGAATATTTGATGAACAGTTTTATGTTCTAATATTTAATGCGTATATTTATATTTAAAGGTATATCTAATATTTAAAGTGAAGTATAATGCTAATTATCGATTAACATCGGGAAAATTTATATATAGATTTATATTGATATATAGCTTATAATCGGTACTATTGTATTTTAACAATAAAAATCGATAAACCTGTTATTACTTGATATATATCAGAAATCGATCTAATTCGATTAGTAGATGCATATCGATAAACCTCATGGTCTTCAAGATCACTTTCATTAGACATATTTTAAAGTGCATCATCTTCTACTGAAAAAGGCGTAGTGTCCATTTGAAAAGGTTCTGTCTCCATCAAAGAATTACTGCGCTCATCAGAACTTTCAGAACTAGGTGATAATGACATATTTCCGCTCTAAATGAAATACAATCATTTTATAACGTTTTATAACGTTTTATTATATAAATCTAATATAGCCGACACCTTCCATTTAACACTTGGGCATGATGAATTATTAAACGTGACAAGTAAGAATTAGCTGGTATTTTTTATCAGCGAATTCTTACTTGTCATGTCTAATAATTCATCATGCCCAAGTGTCAAATGGAAGGTGTCGGCTATATTAGATTTAATCTGAAAAATATTAATCATTTACCCCATATTCTGAAGAATTATAATCAGAACTATATTTTGGAAGATTCCAAATATCATCGTCTACCGGTACTTGGTCATTCACGATCTCTTGATTTGTGGAGTTTTGAATATAAGGATGCTTTTGTAACTAATGCTGTGTTAAGGTGTAAGACTTTGAAAACGAACGATTACAATATTCACACTACCAAGTCATTTTGAAAAAAAGATAATGAAAGTGAAAATGAAAGAAGAAAAAAAGAGAAAAAAAAATAAGTATCGTTTAAAGCAATTTAAATCGAACTATGTTGATAAAATCGATTTATATCGATAAAAACTATATAAATCAATTTAAATTGCTTTAGTGATTTCGTATATGACACATTTCTGCAAGGCAGTAACATGTGTAAAACTAGCGCGTGTTATACGTGACTAATATCAAATTATTATTTTATTGACGTAGTAGTATCGGTTTGATAATGACAAACAAATCTTAGCAAGTAATAGCAAGTAATTTTGTTTCTCTGAAAATTTCTAAAGTATGATGACAAAGATAAGTACTATCGATTTTAATCGTTTTAAGTGATTTCCTATGACATGTTTACGTGAGGCAATAACATGTGCAAAGAAAGACTATCGTGTATTTTACATGACTAAATTATTAATATATTGACATATAATATTGGTCTATATTTATATTCATTTTCATACTTTAAATAGCAATCAATGTCATTACATTTTTCATACTTTAAATAACGATTTCTGTCATGACATTTTTCATTACATTTTGCATACTTAAAATAACGATTAACGTCATTCCACTTTTTTTTTTGATTATATAGTCACAAATTTTACCAAAAAAATTATATAAATACAACCGATTTTCAACGTTTAAAGGTAAATACATTTTTGAAACTTTTGCAATATGTCAAACAACTCAAACGAAAACTCATCTGCATTTTCCTCTCAATAGGACCCCGGACATCTCTGTATATGTTATATTTTTTTTTTAGCAAATTGATTCAAATTTGATCTAAGGTCCAAATTTAAATTTTAGCAAATTGAAGTTAATTTTAAAAAGGGTCATAATTGAATATTTTGGCAAATTACAAAGATTTTATGCATGTTATATTTTATTTTTAGCAATTTACACACATTTTTGCAAAAATTAATGTAACAAGATAAGTTGCGCTATAATGATCGATCCAGATATAACAAGTTGTTAATGGCTATATAGAGTAAAGTGATAATCAATTATAATTAAAAATAAATAAAAGTAGTTGTAGCATGTAATCGGGTTTTAGTATCAATAGCAACTTGGTACTTACCCCGCATATGTATTATGATCATTGATCGTGATTGTATATCAATAAACAAATAAATATGTAATGCAATTGCATAGAGATGTGAATTAGTTAGTAATTCACATAATAATTGTAGTTAATATTATCTCTATAAGTTCTTGATCAAATTTAATAAAATTTTTTTTATTTGAATTCTATGGATTCGTACAATTAAAATAAAAAAATTTTCATCAAATTTGGTCAAGAACTCGTAAAGATATCTTTGATGAAAGTTCCTGTAAACAATTTCAACGCAGCTTCTTTGCAATATGTTTTTTTGCTTTTTCAAAATAACCTACTGTTCGGCGATGATTTACAAGAAATTTTACTATGCTAACTAAAAAAAAATTTATAACAAGACTTATAGCGCATATCATGGACTAATAGAATCTCAAATTTCATGAAAAATAATTAAAAACTCATAAAGATATTAACGTTTTTGTAAATTTGAACGCATACGTTTTCGCAAGTTTTCCCCTAAATTCAAATGCTTCTGGAGGCACTTTCTCAAAATGAAACATACAAAATACGATTAAATAAGTTGATAGAATAGATATTCAAGAGTTTTCAGTTAAAATTTTATCAAAAACGGATTAATATTGATGAAGTTTTAATGATTTTTTCAATTTGCTTCCAGATTCGGGATTTTCTAAAATTTTCAATTTTGATCAAAACAGAAAAATCACCATCACAGGCTAGATTTTCACAAGTTCAAATGAAACAAGTTACTGCGCACTAATAAAATCAATAGAGAATAGATTAAAATTTTGCTTTCTAAAATTTCAAGTTATTTGGTTAAATATTCATTCTATAATAGCTTTTTTTATTTGGCGCAGCTTCTTTTAAAGAAGCTGCGCCAAATGAAAAAAAGCTATTATAGAATGAATATTTAACCAAATAACTTGAAATTTTAGAAAGCAAAATTTTAATCTATTCTCTATTGATTTTATTAGTGCGCAGTAACTTGTTTCATTTGAACTTGTGAAAATCTAGCCTGTGATGGTGATTTTTCTGTTTTGATCAAAATTGAAAATTTTAGAAAATCCCGAATCTGGAAGCAAATTGAAAAAATCATTAAAACTTCATCAATATTAATCCGTTTTTGATAAAATTTTAACTGAAAACTCTTGAATATCTATTCTATCAACTTATTTAATCGTATTTTGTATGTTTCATTTTGAGAAAGTGCCTCCAGAAGCATTTGAATTTAGGGGAAAACTTGCGAAAACGTATGCGTTCAAATTTACAAAAACGTTAATATCTTTATGAGTTTTCAATATTTTTTCATGAAATTTGAGATTCTATTAGTCCATGATATGCGCTATAAGTCTTGTTATAAATTTTTTTTTAGTTAGCATAGTAAAATTTCTTGTAAATCATCGCCGAACAGTGGGTTATTTTGAAAAAGCAAAAAAACATATTGCAAAGAAGCTGCGTTGAAATTGTTTACAGGAACTTTCATCAAAGATATCTTTACGAGTTCTTGACCAAATTTGATGAAAATTTTTTTATTTTAATTGTACGAATCCATAGAATTCAAATAAAAAAAATTTTTATTAAATTTGATCAAGAACTTATAGAGATAATATTAATAAAAGGTTTTAAAAGTTAAAATATTTAAGTGACAAAATCGAATAGCAATTCCTTAATTTTATTAATAAAATAATATTATACCCAAAATTTTATTAAATGATTATAATATTTTGCTCTAATAAAACTTATTTAGCACATAAAAATACATTATGCAAGTAAATTTACTTTTATATTTCTTGAAAATTTAAGAAAAGATGCTTAATTTTTGATTTTTTGATCAAAAAATCCAAAATTAAGTATCTCTTCTTAAATTTTCAAGAAATATAAAAGTAAATATGCCAGTAAAATGTATTTTTATATGCTGCACAAATTTTTTTAGATCACCTGAACCTAAAAGCACTATCTAAATGTAATAATTTAGTTTTTAGCAAATTACTATAAAAACTTCATATAATAATTAAATTTTTAGCAAATTTACTTGATTTTAGAGGTAGCAAAAACCTTAAAATTTGTGCAGATCAGTTATGACCTATATGAGAGATGTCTGGGGTCCTCTCTCAATCCGCATCATCTATTACCGACAATTCATCTCAATCTCAACCTAATATCGCCAACTCCACCACCAACAATTCTAACAATTCTTCTAAAAATCGTTCTTCATCAGTTTCTACCCACATATCTAAATTGGTTTCTTATTATCGTCGTTCAACTTATTCTCTATCGATTACTGAAAATAACGCTTATATAATGATGATTCAGCAGATTCATCAGATTCATCAAAAAGTATTATTAGTGTTCACAATATATTTTCTAAAATGAAAGCTAGACACCGTCAAAGCAATCTTATCAACAAACCCATTAGCCTTCACAATCCCGCCAGCCTTTACAATCCTGCTAGCTTTCACAATCCCGCCAGCCTTCACAATCTCACTAGCTTTCACAATCCCGCCATATTTCACAATCTCACTAGCCTTCTCCCTCTCATTAGCAATCTCTAGCAAACGAGCGAGATCGTTCAGAATCGCCCCAATATGACCATGATGAATCAAGAGGTAGATCACGTGAAAAATGATCATCCAATTGGAATCCATCACGTAATCAGGATGGTAATTCTATATAAATCTTTTTTTTTTTACTCTGAAATGCTTTGAATGTTTTGAACAGTGTATATACCTTATACCCCTTTTTTTTGTTTGTTGCTTTTTTGCTTTTTTTCGCTAAAGAACATCCATACAAGATCTGTCGCGGTGATATTGAACAAATTTATGCACAAAATCAGTACCTGTAACACTTAATCAAAGAAATTAATGAAGATGTAACGGAAATGAAAGCTGAAGTAAAATGGCAAAGAAAAGAAAAAGAGAGTGACTGTTCCTCTCAAGTACTAGACATAAGTGGTTACTTGACTTTGTTTAACTATAAGCTGTAGATAATTTTCTAAATTATTAAAATTAAAATTGTTAGAATGTGTTTACAAACATGGTAAAGCAGCTCTTCCCGCAACATGTATACCCCTCCCAAAGTACTCTCAAGGAAACCTTGAAGAGCTACCTGGAAGAAGCATATCCCGAGTTTATGTCAGATATGAGCCCGAATGAATTCACAAACCATTTCTATTCTAAATGGTGTAGTTCTGTATGTAATCAATTTTAAATCCACGTTTGCTATTGCTTGTAATCCATATATATACTTTTAATATTTATTGATTTGGTTTCATGGTTTAACACTATTATGTTTTTATTAGTTGTTATCAAAAATGAAGAATTATCATGGAGCGGCGTCGCAAAATGTTAGGCATGCTATTTGGCGAATCTTTGGTTCCGAAAAACTTCCCTCTTTGAATAGTAACGCTTCTGCGCCCGAAATTGTGAATTGGAAAAAAAGTAGCCAGGTTGCCGCTTGCTTCCGCTCACTTTTTGAGCAAACTGAAAGTGGGGTCTACTGGACTGACATGATTGCAAGGTCTGCCTTCTCTACGGCTGCAGTACCTACCATAACTCCTGAACATTGCGCGTTTACGTTGGCAGTGTGCGTTATAATATTAAATCCAAAATCTAAATATGTAAAGTGTAATGAGAAATTAATGAAATGCTATCTAAAGCAATATCTGGTAAGTATCTAGTGTATTTCAGTCTATATCGACACAAAATTAATGAGTTTTGTATTGCAGGATGATTTAAATGGAGAAGGACCTTTCTATGAATCCGCTCAAGCAGTAATGAATAATGAAGCTGGCAATAGGTCCAGACCAACCTCAGAAACCGATAAACCTGAACCAGCTTCACAATCAAGCTTATTAATGAATTATTCACAGGACAAAATAAATGACTTGTTTGGTATCGATTATTAGTGATGGATTTGTAGAATCAATAGATGTTGCTCCTTTTTTGACCTATGGAAAATGGAAATCAACTACTTTGCCTATATTATCTTTTATTCTTCTGTTAGCAATGCAAAGAAATCATTAGAGCTTAATTTCAATTTTTTTTTTTTTATAGCTTTAGCATTATAGCTTTGACGTTTGGTATCTATTATTGTGATGGATTTGATTTGATTTTCTTTTTTTTATAGCTTTAGCATTATAGCTTTGATGTTTTTCTTCAAGCTTGTGTTTTTTTATACATATATTGTTGTAACGATAATAATATAAATCAAATAAAATTGCTTAAATAAATGCGATACTTTACTTTCAATTTAGTGCATATAATATAACGTGTTGGTCTTCATAAGTTTGACGATTTTAATTAATTTGTGATCCACCTAAGAACCAGTGAAAAGACATAGTAAACAGTAGAGATATGTTTACTATGTATTTTTTGCATTTTTTGGAATCTGGAGTTTCCCAAAGGACAAACTGATTTTCTACTAAGCAAACATCTCTTTTACATTAAGTAAAAGTTGTAGAGGAGCAAATTTCGGTCATAATGGCAGTTAAATCATTAAAATTGACTCAGTGGGTCGTGAGATATGAGCATTTTTGTCTTTGCGATTATATGTTTACTTTTTTGTTTACACCATATAGTCGCAAAGACAAAAAAGCTCATATTTTATGATCCACTAGGCCGATTTTAATGATTTAACTGCCATTATAACTGGAATTTTCCCCTCTACAATTTTTATTAATTTAAAAGAGATGTTTACTTAGTAGAAAATCGGTTTGTCCTTTGGGAAACTCCAGATTCCAGAAAAGGCAAAAAACAATAGTAAATTTCCCCACGATTTACTATGTTATTTCACTGGTTCTTAGACGAATCACGAATTAATATTTTAAAATAATCAGCATTAAGCAATACTGCAATAATGATAATTTCATATTAGCTATATATCGGTTTTAATCGAAATTGATAAAAATCAATAGGTATATAAACCGGTTATATATTGATTATAATCACTATCGATATAACCTGGCAGTAGTGATTACAATCGATTTATATTCACATGGTTAGTAATTGATATAAATCTATATATAAATTTTGCCAATGAATAACTAAAGATCGATATATAGCGATTTTGATTAGTTCAATGATAATTGATAATTTGATCTACATCTATTACTTACCTATTTTCGTTATTAATCAATTTTTGATATATATCAATTTATAACAAGTTAATCAATGTGTAATATTTAATTTTAATCGATATAAATCGATTATGCGTTATAAATCGATATAAATCTACTTATATATTTCATGATGATTTCTCTTCAAATCCCTCTCACCTAACATCAATGATGAGATTATTTATAATTATTATTTTTTTTTTAACCAGCGGCCCTGCTTTTATTAAAGAGGTAGTAATATATTTACATTATTCTAGTTATGGTAAGTTATAATACTACACTATACTTTTCCAGCTACTAACTAAAATCCTTCTTATTTAATAAAAACTTACTCGATACCGAAGTACCCAGGTGCGACCTGCCATGACAACTAGTTCTTCTCCTACAGGTACCCGCAACTCACTGCAAGTATTCTGTATTCACTGAATAGCTGCTGTTAGCCTTGTCAGGACCGCCTTTTTCTTTAAATCCTTTTCATCTAGCTACGATGATAGAATGATTTTACTCAAAATCCAATATAAGAAAGAAAATTTAAACCGAAATCTAAAGGAAAGTATAAAAAAGGGAAGTACTACTAAATCTAAACGAATTACCAAAAAACAAACCAAAAAAAGAAAAAAAAAACAAGATAAGAAAAACAAAGAAAAGACTAATCCTGACAGTTACAAAATAAAATGTATAAAATATAAAAATTATATAATACTGTATAGAAACTCTACTCTAGTATTATATGTTTAGGAAGAAAAAAAAACAAAACAAAAAGAAAAACCGCCTTGTAGCATAGTTTGTAGGAAATTTCTTCGTACGGCCCAAAACATCTCTAACACGTTATTCATTGTTTACATCGTAGTGTAATGGTCCATTTGTGACGTCGACACCAAACCAGTAGGCATTTCCGATTTGGTAGGAGTAAACACTGCTGATCTTTTGGAGAGGGTAAACCAAACTGCCCACATTGTTGAAATTTCGAAAATACCAAATGAGCGGGAGGGAAGTACACCAAGTTATAAAGACTTAAAAGAGTTACACTATACAGAATATAATATCTAACCAAGCACTTATGTATGTTTCAACATCCAAAAACCTTGACAAAACTAGCTACTACTTCTTTGCTTGGTAGTTTTCTAGACTTCTGCCGAGAGACCTCGCTTAGGTGAGTCATCTTTTTCAACTCTATTTCAGTAACGACCGCTTTTGGTTCCATAGAAACCAAATACTCAGTGAATGGCCTTGAGCCCTAGCTGCTGAAAGTGGAGTTTTGTTGCATGTTATATATAATAACAGTATAGTTTTTGTAGGTCGGCTTTCTTGAAAAATTTGGTGCGAGAGATTGTCGGAAAGAGTTCATTGAGGTTATTTATAATTATTATTATATATTATATTTTAATTAAATATATATTTTTAATCAATATTATATATTTTATTATATATTATAAGTAGGGTTCCAAACCGGATTGAAAATTTCCAACCATGACCCGTCGAGTGAAAACCGATTGGAACCGGTTATCCAAAACTAAAACTGATTATCCGATTAAAAACAGGTCACCCGATTGTAATCAGGTAATGCTAATCGGGTGATCCAGATACCCAATTATCTATATATTACGGCACATTTGTAAAAATAATTTTGTCCCCAAAACTTAAATTTGAGGACAAAAAATTAGTAAATTTGACAAGCGCGCCGTAATGAGAAATATCGTTGCAGGTCAACATAATAAAAGAAATCAGATTACCGTTTTTCAACGGGTGACCCGTTTGTGTTATATTAATTCGGTTAGCATATTTAAACCGGTTTGTCAAAATTGCGATCCAGTTGATATTTTATTCGGTTCGGTTGATCAGTTGGACGGTTAACCGGATTGGATGTTGGAACCCTAATTATAAGTGGGCATCCATAAATAACGTTATGGTTGAGGGGAGGGGTCCCCCAAAATATAACGATTTTCCACTATGTAGGGGGGTCCCCCCAACATAACGCAATTTTTTTATTAAAATTTGTCTAAAACTTGATCCAGTGGTCCAAATTGGATGATTTTGGTACCATTCGAATCGTCTCGAGGAGAGGATTCGAATGGTGCCAATTTTATTTGATTTGGATTACTGGGTCACGTTTTATTAACGAAATACTATTGGTTATTATGTTTTCTTATAAAATTACTATAAAATCAATAGTATTTCGTTAATAAAACGTGATCCAGTAATCCAAATGAAATGATTTTGGTACCATTGGATTCGTCTTATAGAGACGAATCGAATGGTACCAAAATCATCCAGATTGGACTACTGGATCATAATATATTCAAGTTTTTGTAAAATTTTATATATAAACATACGGATTTTGAAAATTTTTTTTATATAGTAGGGGGGTCCAGCGCTACTATGAGGGGGTACATAACGTTATTTATGGATGCCCCCTAAGTTTATTTAAAATGTGCACATGTATAGCTGTGCACCCCTCACATGATCATATTGTTTATAAATGATCGATTATAATGTATATATTGCATATGCACAGCTGTGCACCCCTCACGTGTTCATATTGTTTATATTATTATGTCATATGGGCGGATTTGTGAAATATTCTAAATTTAGATAGTACGAATATCGATCTTACTATGACTATTATTTTATTTGACATTTAGTTTAATTGGCTAGTTATAAATACTAATATTATATTATCCTTCAATACGTATAAATTTTTAAGTATATAGTTATTATTTATACTGAAAAAACTTAATAAAAAAAATGACCTGTGGGTCGATAGCATAGCGGTTATGCTCCCAGGTCTCCATTCGAAGGTTGCCGGTTCAATTCCGCTTGGTGGCATTTGAATTTGATAGTCAGAACCCGATTTGGAAATAACCGAAGTCACAAGACGTAGTGAGAGGCCACAGATACTTCATGAACTTGTGGCGGCGTTTTCCTTGTAATGTAACGTACCAACAGGGTAGGGAATTGAGGAAGATCGACCATCCCTGCTGGAAGTATAATAATGCGGTGCAACCCCAACATTTGGGCGGCTAAGGGCAAGCCGGATGAGCCTTACATAGTGAACTTTCCGAGCAGCTGAAGCTCTGTCGACGATAACTGAAACACTACGGGATACAGGGACCCAGGAGGTCGTCTGGGTGGCGTAAGGCAAGCCGAACGGCTTCAAATGGAGGGTTTGCGCGATAAAAGCGCTGGGGTTAAACTTAAAAAAAAAATAAATAAAAAAATAAAAAAAAACTTTTTATATACTTTACTATCTAATTTATTTAATTATACTTAATATAAGAACTGTTATTGTATGCTTTGTAGAGGAAACTTACCAACTAATTTACCCTCTCTATTCGTACTAGAACTTCTAACTCTAAGCTAACTCGACATTGTAGTAGATGAATTTCTCTCTTGGTTACAATATTTGTATATAGTATTGCAAGGAATCTGTGCTTTTTTATGTATTTAGACTGTGCTGTCTAGATATTCTTCTGTATATTTTAAAAACTGTTAGCTATTTTTCAAAATTTTAGAAACTTTGTTAAAAGAGTAGGTATAATTTAGTTCACAAATTGAGTAGTATAGATTAAATACTATGAAACCTCTTTCAGTATAATACAAACCACAGCTAGTGTATTTTTTAAAGTAGAACCAATATAATATAGTTTAGGCAGCCCGCTTTAATATGAATTGATAGAAGCAATATGAACATACTTTTTGTAAATCATACTATTCTTGGTATTTATATATTATTAATCAGTTGTTACATGAACTTACGTGTTACTTAAGTATTATTTTTAATCTTGTAGTATTTTATAAAAATAGTCTTTTAATTATTTTACTTTGCTTATGTAAAATTTAATTTATTCGAAAGAAAATATTATTTATTAGTATTACTCATTAAAAAATGTATTATACTACATATCTGATTAACTCAGTTTGAAATTTTAGGATCCCACTATTTCTTAAGAATTAGCATTAGTTGGAACAGAAAATACAAGTATTATATCAAACAATTGTCAAATACATAATTATAATATATGAATAATAGTTATATTAAAAATTTTGTACACCTATTAAAATTAATTAATATTAAAAAATGGGTACTATTATTATTATATGCATATATATTCTGAAATTTGAAGGCTGAAGTATTCAACTATTGAAGATGTCTAACTATGATAAAAGAAAAAATCATGAATTAATCTTGGCTATTACTAATACGAATCAAGATTCAAATTTGATCAAGATAATAGATTAGAAATAACAGAGCAAAATGTAATATACTAGGGCCCGAACTTTAGCACAAGGTGAAAAGATGCAGAACTGAAATACAAACGCAAATAAGATCACAAATTTGTGTTTATATATATAGAGACTTTTTGTTGCAGAATGGTTTTTAATTAGAATTTTATAATGCTTTTAAAAAAATTTGAAACATGTTAAGAAATTTTTGATTATTCTAATAATCCAATAGTCAAATATATATATAACTTCTAAATAGCGTTATATGTATGAGATTATCGAGGCAGGCATTCAGCCACCTGAATCTTATTTAGCACGAACTCAAAAACTGAATACATTTTCTATTCCTGACAAGTATATAGTTAAAACAACTTACGGAAAATCAAAAATTACTATAACTTGTTTTGTTAAATATATAGCCAAGAACCCTGGGTCGGATAGCGCAGTGGTTAGCGCTCCGGGGTCGCACTCGCAAGGTCACCAGTTCGAGTCTAGTGGACGACAAAAACTGTGTTGGGACCACGAGAGTCAAGGATCTGTAATGAGGAACCGCACTTCTTCCCATTTCCAGACGAGGTACTACAGTGATAACAGAGCTGCGTGACATAGCCACATTGGTCATGCAGCATCCTTAAAAGGAAAAATCTGACAAGAAACATCGTAAACATAAGGACCATCTACTATAAAAGGAAAAGTCCTCGAGGAAAACCAGACCCAATCCAAATTCAGAAGGTAGTACCTGGCGGCGACGAAAAAAGGACCTATACAAGCATATCGGCGGAGTAAACTAACTCCTTAAAGTTGATCTAAGAAGCCTATGGGTGGGGCCACTGAATGACGGACCGGCTGGACTCAGCCAGAGAAACCAGAGGAAGGAGGAGTAGGTTAGGATAGACTTCGTAGAACAAAAAGTTAAAAAATAGAAATTGAACATGTAATGAAAATGTAGGGGGCCCATAGGGTCCCTAAGACCAATGACCTTAATAAAGACCGCCAACAGCGGCTTCGAGAGTATGCCCGAAGAAATTTAAAAAAAAAAAAATATATATATATATAGCCAAAAGACCACATTTTAAGATTATTTTTGGATCTGATTCAGATGATTTTGTATGTTCAAATTTATCAGCTACTACTGTAGCAAATGCTTTTATCACAGTATATAATAAAAAAAAAGCTGATAAACATGGATCTAAAGTAAATATTTAAATTTATAAATATACTAATTTTTTAAAATATTTTAAGGGAATTATAATTTGGTGCACCATGCACTATGATGCACCTCTGATCACAGGGTATAAATAGTAATTATCAACTAATTTGATCAGTTGATTTTTTTTTGACTTTTCAGTTTTTGATGTGTTTTACTAATATTTTTTTTTTTTGTACCTTTTAGGTAGGTTGTCGTTATCGTTACCATAACCGTCATTTAGATTTGGTGTCGTCGTCGTTACCGTTACTGTTGGTTTTATCATTTCGGCTTCGTTGTTGTGTCTGAATGAATTGGGTGTCGCCGTTGTTGTCAGCCCAAACATTGCTGCTAGGTAATGTCGCTCCTGGTTGGTGAAGTCATTCCCAGTATGTGCTTTGTTCGCTGCTTGGCGCGTTATTACACGACAATTTTAGGAGGTTGGCAGTATTTAGAGCTTGGGTTAGAAATTAGGATCAGGAGTTTGTTAGGTTAGTGCTACAGTATTTTTTGGCTGAAACCATTCGATTATTGTTTCGTTTTTTGACTTTGATCGTATTACCAACGCTTTTTCTTTTTTCTAGAGTATTATTGGAGTTTTCTTTGCCTGTGGATGTATTTGGAAACCGTGGGTGTATGTTTGTGACTTCTGTGAACGTATGATTTCAATTTTATTTTTTTTCTTGACTTTGTTTCTAGCTTGTTAAAACATTGCTAACGTTTTTTTCTTTTTTTTTTAGATTCGTTACACTTATTTGAGGTCTGATTTGTAAAAAACATGTTATTAATGCTTTCTTTCCTTCAAAGTGCCACGAGAGGCTTCTCTGGGCTTTCTTCAGAAAGTGTTTTGATTTTTAATGTACTATACACTAATTTCTTTATTTTTTTTTTTAAGTATTGCTAAGAGCGTTTTTTTAGAATTTCGCAGTTGCAATTTTCTCACGATTTGTTATTTCCGGTATCGTGTTCGTTAGTGTGGTATTTCATTATTACTACCGTCGTTATTGAAAATAAAATAATTTCGTCGTTGGTGTTCGCCATTATCATTGTTGGAGAAATTTTGTATTTCGTCGCATTCGTGAAAATGAAACTTTGTTGAGTCGTTAGGTTGAGGTTAGGGTAAGGGTAAATTAGAGTAGATTAAAATAAATAGTTGTGGTTGTATTGAGTATTTTAGGAAAGTGAGCGTAGCGGAGGCGATAGCCGTAACGACTACAGAGTGAGCGAAGCGAGCCCTGTCTGTATTGCTGAGCGTAAGCGAAGCAATACAAGTTGTATTGTCTATAATAAAGTGGTTTATAGAGAATAGTTAGTTGCGTGTAGCTGATAGAATAGTTAAAGCCGTAATATAGTGGTGTATGAGAATGTATTTATGCGCATAGCCAATAGAATAGTTAGAACCGTAACATTTAAATAAATATTGTTTTTATGCAACTATTCGATAATCTTTGCATTATTAAAATTTTAATAAAAAAATATAAAAATGTAATATTGGTTGATCGTGATTATCACATGATAAGGGGTGCACCATGGTGCAGGTGCACCAAAAAATAAAATCCATATTTTAATATTTAAAAAAAATTTTATTTATAGGGTTTAATTCCTAAAAGCAAAATAAATAGAGTTCTTCTTTTCGGTTTTTAACTAAAGCAAATTAAAGAATTTCATGAAAAAAAAGCACAAATTTGATCATTAAAACCTTTTAACGATCTTAGCATTAACGATCTTAGCAATAAAATGCAAGTAACTTGAGGAAAAGTATCGGTATCAATTTACTTTAAGATTTTAAAATGTGTACTCAACAGCATTTTAATAAAATCGATTAAGTTGAATTTAAAGAATTAGTATTTAGTGTTAATAATAATAAGTTCAATATTACATATGAGAAAAATAATCAAGAATTACAACAATTTGCAGTTATTAAAGCTACTGATAAAAATCAGATTTCTCGAGTAGCCTACCAATCTTTAGCCTGGATTAGTCATGATCTTCCATGAGAATGAGCAGTTTCAGATCAAAAATTAAAATTAGACAAGAAAATGATGATAGATATATCTATTCAGCTTATTGATTTGGGTTTACTGTATGAAAATAATGATATTAATTCAAGAATTGATATTGACGACCAAGAAATTATTAATGAAATGACAGCTTCAATCAGAAAAGGTGCTATATGATCTATAAAAAAAATTCTTTTATTTATAATTCAACTTTATTACAAAAAAATATATTATCCTTATCAGATCCAACTATACATATACGAATATCTGGTAACGGGAAAAATATAGAACGAAAAATAAAACATATCATGATCATATTTGCAATTCTTAATGATAAAAACAATATTCATTGTTCTGATCATCACTTTGTTTTACTTTTATATCCCAGTAATGAATCATATAATATTTTAAAGTCGGCTTTATCATTATTAGTTGCTGAATTAGAAGAAATTTAAAGTGGCTTTTTTGATTTGGCTAGTAATTACTGGAATGTTGTATTTTATTTATCTACCGATTGTAAATTTTTAAGCATTTGTTAAAACATAAAGCTGCAAATAGTAAAGATTATTGTCTTTGGTGCTCAGTCAAAAAAACTCAAAACGGGATATTAGAAATTAATAATATACGTCAAGACAATTGAACGATTTCAAAAATATAGAAAATCTTGTTGTTAATTATACAAAAAGTCCTAGTTACATTAATAAGCCACTTTTTTCAACGATTCCAATTCAAAACTGAGTAGTAGATCATTTACATCTTATGCTTCGAATAACTAACAGATTATGGACTCTAGTTATTAGTAATTAATAAATACTAGAAATATAATGATGAAATTCGTTAAACAATTAGTTAAGAAATGTTATGTTTTAATGTCAAATTTTTATTTTGGAAAGATAATAAAACTTGGAATTATACTCCTCTTATGGGTAACGACAAAATGAAGGTTTTGAAGCATTTCGACTTTATGACTATATTTTTTTTAATAGAGCAACCAAAATTTGTGAACTTTGAAATGGTTTTTTTTATTCTATATAAGGATATGAAAAATCTAGAAATTAGTGGAGAAGAATTTGCTATAAAAGCTCAACAATGGATTTAATTATTTCTTATCTCCTCAAAAAGAAATATTAGTAAGCCTGACACTTTTGAATGTGGATTGTATTGGCCAGAAGACATTACCTTGTATATTCATACAATGGTTTATCACGTGCCCAAATTTATTGATCTTCATCATTGGTTTGGAATTGATGCATTTTTGTGTCAGGTGGTTGAAAGGAAAAATCATGAGCTGTAACTCATTTTTTTAGACGTACATGAAAAGATGGTGGTGAAAAGGTCAATAAAAAATCTGCTACATTAAAAATCATGGAATCTGTAAATCGCAATATATATTTTTTTATTAATGAAATTCCTACTCATTTTGAAAAAAATAGACATATTTATATCAAAAAAAATTTATAATATATATTCAAGTTTCATTTTGTAAGACTATTAAAAGTAGAATGACATAGATTTGTAAAAAAACAAATATTATATTACTATAAATTTTATGTCATATGATATAGCAGAAGTGGTTGCGCGATAGTTATAAAAACTATTTGGGTAAAAAATAAAAAAAGAAATGATTAGAGTAATTAATTTATCATAACCCAATCAGAAAAATCTGAGGATAGTAGGCCTTAATAAAGAGATTGCGAAAAATTGTAAAATGGTTGAAATAGACCAGAAGAATGGTACAAATTGTAATAAAGATAATGCATTCAGAAATGCTCATAAGGCAAATGAAGTTGATGCCGACATAACAGCCCAATAACATTGATATAAATAAGCAGAGAGATGATGTTAGTAATAATTAGAAATTATGAAGTACAATGAACAAATAACAAACACTTAGCTAAAACAAATATCTTTGAAAAGATAGAGAATTAGTGAAAAGTGTTGACTTGATAATAAAAGAATACCGAATAAGGAATATATCACAAAAGTAAGGATCCAAATAGAATAAGTTGGAATCAATATAAAAATGGAGCAAAAAAGGACAAAAACAAGGTGTTTGAATATTGTAAAAAGACAATGGATATAGGATGCTTTTGAGTTGAATGATTTTGATTATTTTTATCAATATGGAAGCAGTAATGAAAAGAATTAATGTAAGACAAAAATCTTTGATTCGAATTTTTTCTCTATAATTTTTAATTGTAATCTTTTATTACAATACTTAGGAGCACAAAAAAAAGAAGAAAAGGTGGTTCGTAAAAAAAAGGAGCAGATTAAGGATATCAAGGCTAATTTTAAAAAAATCGAGATGAGCAATTTAATAGAATGAGATATTGTAATGAAATAAAATTGAAAAAAGAGAGAGTACAGGAAAGGGAATGACTTTTTTTATCTAAAATATAAAAAGTTAAACTGACTATCGAGTAGATTACGGTCTTGAAAAATTTTTAGGAGAATATTTTTTTATTTTTATATCTGCTTACTATTTTAGTTTGACCACCTGCTTGGACAATTTTTCTTGAGCCGAATGAGAAAAAGCCGTCATCTAGATAGTTAAGCATTTAGTAAGTTCTCCTTTTCCAAGAATTTTTACCAGTTTTTTTCTTTAGGAAAAGTCTAGGGTGAAGATCTAAATCAAATAATCTTGTTAATAAAATAATCGAAGCTAAGTTGGAATAAAAATCAAAAATATACCCTAAAATGTCCAATGATGAAACGTTTTAAGATAACTATAAAAATAATAAGGCAATTCTGGCAGTATGGATAGTTATAGACATCTTCATGAAAATAGAATTGCAATAATTACCAAAGATTTGCTGATATAAGTCTTGCTGATATAAGTCTTGCCAGTACTGTACAACATATAAACATGGATATTGTTATCGAAATAGACACTACAACTAAAAAGATTGGAGACGAGATGGAAATTGATGATAATATATACTTATTAAACAATTGTAATAATAAAAAGATAGTTACAGTTAATGTAATGAATCTTGAGAAGTCAAATAAGACAGAAAGAATAATGATGAAAAATATACCTAATTCAAAAAAATAAAATTTTTAATTATGTATATAAGGATATTGATAAACTATCGAAGATGGTAAGAAAGCTGATGTTAAAACATAATACATCAAAAACTTGTTAACATAAACTATAATAGTGAAACATATCCCTTAGATTGTAACACAGTCAAATTTGCCTGCGTATTTTAAAATTTTTAATAAAATTTTAAATATTGATTTTAGCCATATCTTTTCTAAGTAAAAAATATTCTTTAAGTTTTGTTTTAGTAACTTTGTTATAAAATTTTTTTAAAATCATTAGAAAACTTTAATATAATAAATGTTTAAAGTTCTTGTATTGGCATTTTTACTATTAAAATTTTTCTTTAGATTTTTTCAAATTTTATATGTTCCCGTCTATAAAAAAAATCTTTACTTCTAATACAAGTCTTAATTTTTACAAGTAAATCATTAAAGTTGCAATAATGAAAGTTGTCATCCTTTATATAAACTACAATATTGTCTTAAGAACTATAGTTCTAAAACTAAAACTAAATAAGATCGCAGAAAAATTGTAATAAAATTTTTTAAAAAAATTTTTTCTTAAAATTATCTATTTTCAGCTTATATGTAACTATAATTTATTTTCTTATAATATAAAAACTAATTTTGCAAAAAAGTAATCCTTATTTTCAAATATAATTGTACAAAGTTTTATTTAATTATTTTAGTATTTTAAAAAAGTAAATCAGAGCTAAAAAAGTGCAAAAA
>QKWP01000636.1:2180-19644 GCA_003550325.1 Gigaspora rosea
GAGAATGCAAATGCAGGAGATTTTGACAATGCGGTCAAGTGTAATATTTTAAAATCTATGATGGGTGGAAAATATGTTCCAGTACCAGCAAATAATAATCTTGTAGTAGGAAATCCAGCTATAAATTCTCCAGATACATTACGGGCTTGGATGAGAGCAAAATATCAGCGAGAAACTGTTGGAAATCAACAATCGGCTATTCAAAGATTGACTCAAGAAAGATATCAGCCCTACGATACTCCTGATACCTATGAAGCCAGAATTCGACCACTATTATTAGGAGTAGCAGACAATGATGCACAAGTTTTGGGATTTCTTAAAAGTCATTTAACAGGCGATTTTTATACTTGGATGAAAATTGTTAATCCTGCAGGTATTAATGCATTTTTCACTGAACTAAAAAATATGTGGCTAGAGCGCGGGCAAAATTTGAGTGGAAGGATCCCAGAGGAATCAAGTCAAATTGCCAATCAAATCCAAGCCTTACCTAGTATAAATCCAGTATCCTATTCTTTACCACTAGTTGCCTCAGCTTCTCAACCAGCTTTTAGTAAAGACGATATACAAAAGGCGATTCAAGAAGCATTAGCACAGCAAAAAACTGAATACCAATCTTTATTAGAAAAGCAAAAAGCCGATTTCCAATCACAAATGACCCAGCAAGCAGTTGCTCAAAAAGCACAAGCACAAGCTCCTCAAACTGTTGAACCAGTTAGACAGCCAAGAGGTCCACCATCTTCATTACAAACAGAAGAAGGTATGGAAAATTATCGCTTATCACAATTCTTAAATAATTTAGGTATATTTAGTACAGAAGATTTAGAGAGAAATTATCCTATAAAACCTTTTCAAAGACCTCGCTCTCAACAAAACCAATCTATGAGAATGGATAGAATAGAATCGAAAGTAGATGAAATCGGTCAAATGACATCTCAATTCGGGAGGATGATGCTCGATAATCAATCCAAAAAACCTGTAGCTAAATCAAATTCAACATATCGATACTTTCCTCCTCTAATACCTTCCCAATTCCAATATGCATCTCCTGATTCAGATGATAATGAGGATGAAGAAGGTGGATATAACGAGGAAGAGAATAAATGGCATGCTCCATCTCAGTCAGAAAAAAAAACAGGTACCGGTAAATGAAAAATGCTTCTAGAACTTAGTCAGCCTGAAACGTACGATGAACTATTACCAAAGCTTTCACCGGCAATGCGTAAAATGTGTCAGTCTCATATAGTCCAGGAAAAGGAATCAAAATCAGATGAATGGTTTTCGTCATTGCAATACTTGCATTGTAATATAAATGATCTATTGATCACTAATTCCTTTTTAGATAGCGCGAGTGAATTCGGAGGAGTAAATGATGCAACAATTAACGCCCTGGGGTGGAAAGCTGATAAGCCTTCTGACTTTGCTATAAAGGGTAATTCCAAACATATATTCGAATCATTAGGATGGTATACAGATGTGCCAATTAGTGTAAAGGACAAAGATGGTAAGATTGTTACATCTACTGGAAATTTTGCTCGTATTAATAATGGTGAATCTGAGCCAATGCTATGTTTAGGTATGACATGGATTCGAAAAGTTCAAGGTATTCTTGATCCGAATAAAAACCAATTCCGAATGAAATTACATGGTAGGTCTTTTATTATCCCAACTTTTAGCAAGACTCCAGAAGTCTCACGAAGTAAGGATGCTATCGCATATAAGGATCTGGTCCAAGTATCTACCATCTCATCTAGCTCGACTAATAAGGAAGACTTAAAAAAAAATATGATGAACTTGAAAAACGAGTCATGATGACTGAAGAATGGCTTGATATGGCTTTAAAAGCAGGTAAAGTTCTTGCTGAAAGATGTTCTCAGCTTACTGAGACAAAGATGGGAGCATAGGAGCTAATCTTTCAGTATCTTTCATTAATTTTTCAAGATCGGCCTTTCTCTTAGATGTATTGTCTATGGAAGAGGCACTTTTTTTTACTGCACGTGAGGAAGTAGAACTTTGAATCTTTGGTCGTCCCATCTCTGCTGATTTATCTGGTAAAACTTCAGAGTGGTTCACATTAGTCGAGAGGCTAGCTTTACAGCTATTTATATTAGATGAATTATTGCTGAAGCCTGGTACTTCGTGGCTAGATATATTATTTATTTCATATGATTGAGGTATAGGTTGATCCCAAGTGACCCTATTATCTTCTTCTCCTCTCCAGATCTGATAAATCCGTTTTGACGATGTTTTATATTTATCTAATAATTCCTTTAAAATTTTGTATCTTGGCTTTATATTACGACATTGCATTATATATGAATAATCTTCAGCTGAAAACAAAGGCGCATCAGATTTTATACGTACTCTAACCATACTAATAAGTGTAATTACTTTGTTTTTTATCTAATAAAATATATCGAAAAAATAAAAATTATAAAATATATCAGAAAAATAGAATACATCAAATATATAGGATTATATTATTTAATTAATACATATATTCTATCTAATACATTAAAATTATCACATTAATAAATATGTATATTCTATTTAATACATTATATTTATTTTTTATATTTATTTCAGTGATATAGCAATAAAGCTAGTGTTAAAACACATATGCCTCGAATTTATACATTGTCAGATATAGGTGAAGGCAGTAAATTAGGTGACATACCATCTAGTCGATATCCGCCTAGTCGAACGGAACTTGAAAATCAGCTTGCTTGTGCAAATCGAGATCGAGAAATTGCTATAGAGTGTGGTAATCGACTTGCCAATAAATGTTCTGTCTTAGATAAAGACAATAAGCGTATACAACGTGATCTAAAACAATCTAATAATGATAAAGAGAAACTCTCCAAGCATACCTACCAGCTTATAAATGAGGTTAAGCGATTGCACTCAGAGTTAGATACTCTAACATCCCAGATTACTCGCAAAGATATTTCTCTTAATGAATCTAAAATTAAGATAAAAGATCTTCAGTCTAAGATAAAAATATTGGAAACGAAACTATCTTCAACTCAGAATGAATTAAAGGAAATTACAGCACTACGGTCTATGAAAAAAATATTAGAAGGTAAGTTAGAATCGGCTCAAAAAGATGCATTCTCAACTCAGGAAGAGATACTAAAAAAAGAATTCGAGATTATATCTCTCAAGTCTGAATTAACAAATACAAAGAATGAATTAGTGAATACAAAGAATGAATTAGCCTCAAAAATTAATGAGATTGAGTGTTTAGGTGCTTTGCGCTCTGTTTCACAAAAAACAAAGGATATATTAGATCCTGTAGAGTCAAAGACTCATTGCTCTGCAATAGTTAAGGGAGGTGAGGAAAAAAATATGCAAAGCGAGGAACAAAGTTTCATATCGAATTCTAGAAATACATCTGAATCTAGACCCGAAGGGTCATTGCTTTGCAGGCCCTTTAAGGGCGACTCTTCGAGTCATAAAAGTCTTGCAAAATATTTTAAAAGTAAAACATTACCAATTATCACAAATAATCAGAATTCGGAGTCATTGATTCAAGATATTACAAATAAGCAAAATCCGGAGTCATTGATTCAAGATATTACAAATAAGCAGAATCCGGAGTCATTGATTCAAGATATTACAATAAAAGAGACAGTATGCGCTGGCGAGGCTTTAGTTAATGATAAGTATCAGATTCCTCCTTTTATTAAAATTGTCATTATTGTAATAATAGTGATATTAATTATTTGGTATATATATAGGAATATTTTTCATCCACTCCCGCCTTCTCGTTCTTTGAACTCGGAGCCAGATTATAGCCACCGTATGACCGCCTCCAACAATTTGTTTTCTGGAATATACTCACAGAGTGAGGGCACTAATGTGCCTAAACCGACCATGAACGAACAAAGTAAAGTGAATTATCGGGGGAAAGAAATTTTTTATCCAGTATATAGAAAACAGAGTTATGGATTCCCAATCCGTCATGCAGAAAAACTCAAAAACAAGATTACCTCCAATGAAACTTTTCCTTATGGATATAGATGAGGCTACAAAGCATGCTTCATCACGCTGTATTGGGCATCCAGCAATGTCATGGCCATTCGCTAAGCTAGTTACAGGAAAAAGTGGCACAGGTAAGACTAATATACTCAGAAATCTTGTTCTTGGTGACAAAGCTGAATATATATATAAAAAGAAAAAGGGTGGATCTAGATATATACGGTGTGATGATTTGATAGTTTGTGGATACCATCCTGATGAACCAAAATGGGCTTTCGTTAGATATATGTATGGAATAATTGCAAGTAATCCAAGAGCATCATATTACGAAAATATTAGGTTTAGTTATATCTCACCTGAAAAAATTCCTAGTGTAAAATCTTTCTCCCCCGAAAGAAGTACTGTTATTATCTTTGAAGATTTATGTGTTGCCCCTGAGTCTATACAAAATCGAATTATCCCATTTTTCACACATGGACGTCATCGGAATATTTCACCTATATTTACCACGCAAAAATACCATCATGTCCCAATGATCATACGTGAGAATCTTTCTCATATATTAATGTTTAACGGTGGTAGTTCTCCTCAAGATGTTTCCAAAATTGTTGGTCGGTATACCGATGATGTAAAAAGTGCATCAATGGTCATTAATAGCTATCTTCGCAAGAGTGAGTTTATTGTATTTGACCTTAATAGAGCAGAGGACGATCCACTTGCAATCCGGTTGAGGTTCGATACCCCATTAGATTTGCAGAAAGAAATAGAGTTACGTCAGAAGCGTAAGACAAAAAATGCATTACCTACGGAGCCCACGAATTCTGAACCTGAAAAATCAGCCACGTAAGTGTCCTGCTTCGCAGAAATGAAAAGTCTATAGTGTTATAGTATGCACTTCATAGATTTTTATTCACTTCGTGCATACCCAATTGTGATGAGTCAGAGACTCGTGGCTTATTGTGAAACAATGGCACTTATGTGCCTCCCACTCTCAAGAATAGCATTAGGAAAACGGTGGACAACTACCTATCTACAAAAAATATTATATTAATAAATCGATTTTATTTATGTTTCAAGTTTTAAAAGACGCTCTTGAAATCTATTCCGTAATTGGTTTTTCTTTCTACCTATCCAATCGTATGGAATAATATATTCCTGATATCTACTAATTTCAAATTCAGCAATATATGGAAGTCTATTATATTTTTTTATATACTCGCCATATTCCTTATTAAGACACATTTTAATTTGATCTAGAGAGATTGGGTTTTTCACTTTGTGAGGGGTTAAACCTAGAAATTTCTCTTTTTTAGGAGTATTATCATTCGGTAAACTCAACCAGGCAAGCCGTGCATTTGATGGGTCCCTTTCTTTGAATTGTCTCCAAGCATTTTGAATAATTCTTGCTGAGCCATCTCTAGTTTTAGCTTTGCTACATGAATAATCCCAATGTTGCTTTCAAATCTGCTGGTTCAAGTCTTTCAATATATCTATATATAGCATTAGCATATACCTTCTTTGGCTTCTCATCATTAACTTGAATCAATTTCCAACAATCAAGACAAATTGCCATATGAGTTTTATGAATTCTAGGTCGGTAGTAATCATGATCTACAAATTTACCTTTACCAAATGCTAGAAATAGAGCATGTGTATGATAAACGCTCCTCTTTCTCTCAGAGACTAGCTCTTGTAAAGGAACTCTAACCCGAATAGCCCACTGTACTGGAGTTTCATATGGTTTAATAACTGATAGTGTATCATATCGTCTTTCAGTTTCAAAGAGTTCATCAAAGAATCGTTGATAATCATTAATGCCACAATATTTGTTAATATACGATTCCACATATTTCAGATCATACCCAGGACGGTTATTAAAAGGTTTGGGTAATCTTCTATTTTTTTTGTCAATAACAATAGGAATAACTAAACTAGACATATTTAATGATTATTTGACTTATAATTTTTTTAAAGATTATATTGTTTATAGACCTATTAGATTTTATTAACTTAATACTTCCTTAATTCCGGATTCAATTTTTGCGAGAGGTATTGTGATGAATGAATATCAATTAAATATATTAAGTCAGAGGCCCTATCACTTAATAAAGACGAAATTTTTTGCATGACTATCCCAGGAATAAGTATAATAAATAAAAAGCGAGGTGGATACATTCGAACTATTTCTCATCTCGTAGCTCAGTGGACTAAACCGCAGGAAGCTCGTTCGGTCTTCCTCTCCTCACTACGTAGACAATGATAGTTGACGATCGCGCCCTCTATAATGGTAAGTGTAGAAAAACAAAGTCAGAGGCCCTATCGCTCAATAGAGACGAAATTTTTTGCATGACTTCTAAGAAGTATAAGAACAAAGAGTGGAGGTGGATACATTCATATCATTCTACATGGTGTAGCCTGGTGGTTTAAAACCTGGGAAGTCTGTTGGACCTTCCTCTCCTTGCATACGCCCCATATGTAGAAGAATGACGATCACGCCCTCTACAATAGTGTTTTTTACAAGCATAAGAAGACTATATTATAAAGGATAGATAGATTGTATATTTTTTGCGGACCAGATAATAACCTTTACCTAAGTACTAAGCTACCTAATGGTAATTATGAGCCCGTTGAGTCTCACAACACGCATAGTCAGAGGCCCTATCGTTTCTGCTATAGAAGCGAAATTTTTTGCTTGACTAAGCATACTTGTACAAATAGCTCCAGCTACCGTCTTATCAACACAATATGAGAAAGGTGGATTTAGCGGGGCAAGCACAAGGTGGTAAAAAATTTCAAATAGAAAATGAAAAAAAGAGATGTTATATACGTTAATTGAGCCTCATGTACGTGGCGTTCAAGGAATGTTTCAAGTTGGTTATTGTTACGCGGCTCGCTATATTTGGTGTGAACACATCCTCTGTTTCAAGGGGCAGTTTACTTGGCAACCTATAAATATTTGTACATCCGCAATAATTTTTTCGAATTTACATGCGATTTATATACAAATAAATGCCTATAAACACGTGTGTTATTTTAATACAACCACGTACAGAAGTTTACAAAAATTCGATCACGATTTTTTTCTATGAGACTGTTAAGTCATGTGTCTCATGAATTAGTAAGGAAATCGATATATTTAGTATAATTTCCAGATACGAATTTATACGTAGCTACTCTTATAATTTCGTTCTCGAATTTCTTATAATTTTGTTCTCAAGACTATTTATCAATTAATAGTCAGGTTCGTGGTTATCTACTATTTGAAATTCTTTTAATTTCGCTTTATAAAATGCGGGTATATATCATCGATATTAATATATATCTGGCTATTTTACAGTGCTAATATGTAAATATATACGTGGCTAAAATTTTTATTGCAAGATTTATACTATTGTCTTATATATATTTCGCTTATCTGTTATTTTGAACAGTACTTCAACAGTGGCTTATCGTTATCATTATGCGGGAATTAAAAATTGTCCACGCAAATCAATGAATTGTTATCTTCCACTGATTAAACTGCGACATTCCGTGATCGTTCCCTGATCGTGAATAAGAATTTAATAAAATTTCCGTGATCGTTCGCCGAATCATACAGATTAAAATTGGCCCGCATTAAATTTTATGCGGTGTTACCTTAACGCAGAATTAATTCTCACGGTCGATTTTTTAATTAACGAACATTACGAATAATACGAATAATACCTAGACCCTACGCGATCCTGCGATAAGAAAATGCACGAATGGGACTTAAAAGGGCTATAAGGGCAATGAGTATAACATTCTTAATCAGTAGTTTTATCCAAATTTATATGCCATGAGGAACTTGGAATTCCCAGATCGTCAAGATCGTTGTCTTTTTTACTTCGTAGTACCGATCGTTGAATCTAAGGAGGGTTCAATTTACCTAAAAAAAAACTACAAAATATATTCAGTATTTGGAACTTATGGCCGAGCGGAATTGCTTTATGGAGAAAAACTGGCGTTAGATTTGGGTAACATAATTACTAATCGTGTATTTTTCTTTCTGGCAGGTTCTCTAGATCTAATGAACGTGAAGTATAAAAATAAGCGTGTTTCCACCCTTAAGATAAGTTAGCAATAACGTTATTTTTGCTCATATATATTTTTTGTGTAAACCGGCTCTGCCAAAAAAGAAACTGTTTAGCATACTCGCAATTTATTTCCAAGGTATACACAATTGTCTTTGCCAGGCTGAGTCAAAAAATACTCACAAGTTCATGTATTAATAGTCTTGCTTTTCTTAACAGTCGTGATGTCCGAATACGTTTTTTCATATGTGAGAAGAGAAACAAAAGTCTTTGATACTAGTCACGAGAACATCCAAGTAATGATCGAAGGAATAAATAGTGATATCGCGATGGTTTTTCTTGTATATAAAAATGATAATCCGGATGAGTCAACGAAGATAGTTTTTATGAATGCGACGGCTGAAGAAAAAATAGAACCTGTACGTGTCAAGGATAGAGAAAGCTATCTTGTAACTTGGATAAATAACTATGAATTATCTGTGGATGGTAAACGAATTTTTAAGTTAAAACAAAAAAAAGAGCAAGGGGCTTTTCGAGGTCTTCAAGAGTTTTTAGTAAATAAATAAATAATTTTTTTTTTATTTGTATTCACACTATGTAACTGCGATTTATTTTTTTATTATATAAATAAAATTATTTTTTTTTTATCTGTATATTGTCGCTCCGGCAAAAAATATTAATAAAGAAGGGGGTCCTGTGGCCTTCCCATGTTTTATTTTTACGTGATTTTGACCCTTTAGGGTCGCCCCTTCGGGCCTGCAATGCAATTTGCGATTATTAATTGGTGGAAATAATAGAGTTTTTTTATTAACTTATGCTTTTACAGTCACTATTTGGATTGAATTTTGATATTTATTTTTATAACAATAGAGACGATAAGTTTTTTCACCACAATATTCGCCACTTCCCCATTCGCCCTCTATATGATTTCTTATATTTTCTTTCTTATGGTTTTTATCACATAAAGGACAGGGTACAGATCTATTAAAATCAAAATAATTACTAGATTTAAAACTATGTTTCAAAGTTAAATAAGGAAATCGTTCTAATACCATTTCAATAACGTGTTGTTGCCTTTCTTCCGGGTCTTTAGGTAGAACAGAAATTGGTGATCGAAGTTTGGATGGTGTAGGCTGAACATTTATCTGTGGTACAAATAACGTCTTTTTTTCGGCATCCTTTTCGGTTTGTGGGGACTCAAAGGTTTCAGACATTATCCAAGGATCGAGTCCAGTTTTTTTCTTATATCTTTTATATAACCTAGAACGAATATTATCTGTCAAAGGGCTTGGCAATTCTGTTAATTTAGCTTCCCACTCCAAATATTCGGGAGTTAATGTTTTATTGGACTTGGTTGTATTCATGTTGCTGTTTTATATGACTGCACATCACTTTAAATTAACAATAGCCAACAAAAAATAAAAATGCCTCAGAGAGACACCCTAAAGACTTAAGCGAATTGCATTAGCATAAGATAAAGTTCATGCTGTTACCTCAATTTCAATTCCACGCTGTTCACATTTAATATAGTAAGATCCAGCTTTATAATTGCCTTCTATACCTTCCTCATCCTCATGAATTAACTTACATATCGGACATAATGACTCTGCAGTAATCCCATAATAATTAACATCTTCATTACTATATTCATAATATAAATCGGGATATCGCTCCAATGTTTTGTTACGAAAACTTACACGGGAATAAGCTGGATTGAATTGAGCTATGAATAATGGATTTACCTGAGTTATCGGTGAGACTTCCTTGGTAACGGGTTTCAGCACTGCCATGCCAGCGAGCGCCGAGGTAGGTGATATACTAACATTGGCTTTTGAATCGGAAGGATTGGAGATTAGTGACTTGGCTAGATCACTTACCTTAATTTTCGGAGATATATGGTCTGATCGTGACAAATTTGTCACGGTTTTTGAGGTCACATAATCTATAATATTTTGGATTTGGGCATTAGTTAATCCTGAAATAGTACTTGCACCATATGTAACCTGTTTGATTTTAGCTATACCTACTCCTCCTTCTCCAAATAGTTTAAGAATTTTCCGGGCTCTCTGAGTTTTTTTACGTAAATTTGAATCTGTAATGTGGGGGAGAAAAGGTTTCATTTCCTTATATATTTTTGTTCTTGCTGTTTTATCCTTAATCTTGTAATCGGCTATAAGACTTTTAACTCTGTTTTCAAACTCAAAGGAATAATAATACCAACATAAAATTTCTTCTTGACCCTTTTTAACTGCTTTATTAAACAAATGTGATAAACTTTGTGCGGAGCCTGGGAGCTCGTTTTCCATATTTTGAATATAAGATTCATCAATTTCAACATCGGATAATATGGAGGTATTTTGGCACTGATTCTGGGACAATTCTTGCATTAGACCTTGCTCTACGACTTGGTTCGTGTCAACCTCATTAATTTCATCATCTTGCTCTAATTTGGATACTTCAGAAGATACATGGTCTGATCGTGACAAATTTGTCACGGTTTTGGTGTCATGTGATTTTGGTCGGGACCATTTTTCCAGATCACCACATGGTTCTTCCTCTGCCTCAGTATCCGAAATCTTATTGCAATCGGCTGACATCGAAGAAGCATTGTGTGAAACTTGGGCTTGAATCTTCTTCTCCCTGTTTCTCTCTCTCATCTCGTTACTAACCATTTTCTTGTTTTCCGAATCCATAAAAGAATCATTCTCCTTTTCTTCCAATGATTTTGGATATCTTTGACAAGGCTGAGGTAAATTGACTGGTGATACCTTTGGTATCGGTTCTTCAGGAATAAAATCATCTATTTCCATATCTGATACCTTTGGTACCCCTTCCATTGACTTGGTGTCGGCATTATTTTGTTGGTCCACTACGGGGTTGGATAAATCAACAGCTGATACTGAATTATCTATAGATAACCGCACCTCTGGTATCGCTTCCTTACCATTCTGTGTTTCAACCAAGGAAGCCTGTTCCAATATCGCAAGTCTAGCTTCAAGCTTTGTATTCTTTTGTTCTAGTTCCTTGACTCTGGCATCGCGCATCATATTTTCCTCAATAATCTGCTTCAACTTCGCATTCTCAGCCTCAAGTACAGGAATCTTATCGTTCTCCTTTCTAAGCTTGGCAATCTCAGCTAAGAGTTTAGCATTTAATTCTCTTAATGAATCGATGGTGTGAATATTTTCCATTATTTTTATAAAATACAGGTATATTCAATTTAATAAAAATTACGTGTGCGTTATTTTTCGTAACGCAGATGCCAAGAAAATTTTTAAAAATTCTCGATCATATGCGAGTAATGTACATTGATAATAATACAATAAAATAAATTCACTCAATATACACGCCAAAGTAAANCATTGCTTTTGCTCCAATTTTACAAATCGCTCTTCATTTCCTTTTGCTGACCGTTCTAGTTCCATGATTCTTGCATTGAGCTCAGCATCTCTTAAT
Source organism: Gigaspora rosea (assembly GCA_003550325.1). Classification (NCBI taxonomy): domain Eukaryota; kingdom Fungi; phylum Glomeromycota; class Glomeromycetes; order Diversisporales; family Gigasporaceae; genus Gigaspora; species Gigaspora rosea. The sequence continues at coordinate 13,667 of QKWP01000636.1, forward strand.
TTTGCTTTTTCAGCATTTTCTTCTATAATATGTTTTAGCTCAGTCTCAAGCGCATTTTTTTCTTTTACTATTTGTTCTAATTCTGCGATTCTGGTCATAAGCCTAGCATTTTCTAGTTTTAATGAATCAACTTCGGATAAGTCTTTAGATTCGCTTCTTTGAGTTTGCATGTTTGATGTTAATTTATATAATGTTTGAAAAAAGAATTTTACAGTACACGTTTTGAGAAATATTTTTTCTTGATAGTTAATGTTTTTTATTCAAATAAAAAAATTATGTGCGCGTGACAATTTGTCACGCCGATCACTTTTACCAAGAAATATTTTTGTCTCAAAGAGGCTCACCTTTGGTGCTAAAAATTCTTGACAATATGTCATTTTTTCGAAGTGATTGTGTTTTTCTCTTTTTTCATATATAGAAAGATTATTCGAATTTTTTTTATCGCAATATAAGTTATATGTATTAACAGAAAGAATAATATATATGTATCTAAAATTTTATTGAAAAAATGTTATATCCTATCACAGAAGTGCAAGAAAAAAAAAGAATATATCTACTACACAGGCAATTCGGAACCATGATTTTAAACATTAGAATTTTTTTCTGATATTCTTTTCAGGCAAACTTTATTATAATACATAAATAAATTAAGGTAAGATCTGTTCATCTATTATTTCGCAGAACTTGCCAGTGACATCCCGAAATCTGGCACTCATATGGACATTTCTAAAATCCTTGTCATGCCAGAAATGTATGACATTCAAACCCCTATCCTGAAGCTTTTGAGATGGCCAGTATGGCTTAGTAACAACAAAATCTTCACGAGAAAAGTGCACGATCCATACTTCTTGGGGGCAAAGGTGCTCAGCATACTTAAAGACTTGGTCGAAATGGCCGTTTAGTTTTGAAACCGATGCTGTTGCTAAGAGCTCAATAAGAGCTTCAGGATGGGGGTTATCAGGTTTCTTTATCGTCAAATCACAGTAATAATGATGGTAATTGCCGTCATCACAAACTTGTTCAAGATGCCACTGGCCTGTAATTTCGTAGCCGTGGACCTTCCTTAGCCAATTTGCTAAGATCCTATACATCTCAGCATCATACGTGCTCTCTCTCGGAACTTTATTGTGATGCTCAAAATCCACGTACATGTGATTTGAATTTTTGTACGAGCGGGTGGATCCTAGTGCTATTGTGCCTTGGTCGAATTCATGGACTACAACCTTTAACACTTCTAAAATATTTATGGATCCGTTCTTCCGCAACGGAACATCTATGGAGATATCCATGATATTACCAATGCTTCGTTTTTTTCCGGCAATAGGTGCAGAAGGTAATAAAACTTCTTGCTGATTAGAAATATCAGCTAAAGGCTTTCGAGCCATTTTCCCATCAACCTGCATAAAATAACAGTAAATGAGATAATATTCTCAGAAAGTATATGTAGATGATACAAAAAAATATCTAACATATTTTTTGTTAAAGGTACATAACCAACTCCTCCTCCAGGATCAGTAGACCTTTATCAAAAAATATTGTTAAACAGTCTCCAAGATGAATATGCTAAACACTGCAATAACCGAGGGCTTGTAAATCCCCAAGCGAAAGCTTCTTGTGCTTATATATCAAACCTGAAAAATGTGCGTTTGGCATATAAAATAAGATACTTACTTTCTTTATGAATAACAGGCTCCTAACTGCCTCAAGAACTTCTTGCGAGGTGCTTGGATCATCACGGATAATATATAAGGTGTTATAAAACACTGTATGCGCCTCATTTTTCTCAATGCATCCAAACATATTTGTAGACCAGGAGATGAAATGCTGAATGGACCACATGTTATATGGGAAGAGCCAGAAATATTCGATTTTACCCTTTTCAAGAGCTTTTGTTCGTTCCTTAAACCTTCTGGCTTGTTTATCTAGTTTTATAGCGGGTCCTCGTTTCATGCCATCTTCTATAAACTTTTTTTCGGTCATATCCGGAAAAATCTGTCCATCGATTTTTTCTTTGCGAAGTATTTCATAGTTATCCTCGTCGAGGTTTAAATTTTGTCCGCGCAAAAAAATAATAAGAGTTTCAGTATCCCAGTTTTCAGCTGAGAAAGCGGTTAGAGTAACAGCGGGAGAAGACATAATGATTATTTGGTTAGTAAGTGAAAAATTCAGCAAAGTAGTAATGACAAATTTTGGAATAACTGTCCATACGTCTTTTATAAATAAGAGAAAGCGCGTTAAAGAATGATCAGCTAAAGACGCGTTTATTTATGTATCACAGTATTACATCGATCAAGCGTGCGCGTGACAATTCGTCACGCCGATCACTTTTGCCAAGAAAAATTCTTTGCTCATGAACTTGATATTCCGTTGCATACGTAGAAATATGTATATCCAGGGGACTGAATTTGGAGAAAAATGGCAGTGCCTTGTCTCACAAATAAGCTATGCATAACAATAATTATTCTAACACGTTAATGAATTTATATGGAAAAGATAAAAAATTACTTATACCTGAAAATAAAACTATCGCTATCATTATCATTATTACCAAATCACTAATTCTGATTTATTATTTGTGGTTCCTTTAGAACTTTTCACATTCACATCGCTTAAATATTCCCTCCATCACTTTTTTACATGTTTTACAATATAGGTGTGAATGATGATCGCATTCGTCACAAACCTTACACCCATGTTTCCATCCTCTAAAGATATGCCACTTTTCGATGTAATTTTGTTTATCTTTACGTATGAGTATGTTATTCGGATATTTTTTCATTGTTATATTAATAGAAAAATAATTATACGTGGCTAAAAAATTTTTATTATATACATACATCCCGATACATATTTGCGTTTATGCCCTGTCCTACAAATAAATTATGCATAATGATANTATGGTGGCTAACCTACATAATTTACTATATAGTTCCTAATCTGTACGTTGCCGTTTTTGCGATTCAATTTGTAGATCATAAACCCACTTAATTTGTTCTAGTAAATCGTTAATAGGTTGTACCAGGTCATCATGAGTTAATGATCGCTTATTGATAGGTAGTGCCACAGGTGACTTGGAACTCCAATAAACTTGAACATCCCCATTCTCGTTATCGTTCTCATTACTTAAGACGATCTTGGTTATTATCCAATCGACTCCTAATATTAGAAACATCAAGATTAAAAGTAATTCTGCTTCAACACCCAACAAGATGGTGTCATGAGCCCTACCGGTTGTGACAACGCCGTACATTACATGTCCATACATATCAGCTTCCTCATAAGTACGCTTTTTCCTATTTCGTTGTAGGGATGCGTGGGCTTGGACGGTACTTTGAGCGATACCTTGATCAATGTTTTCTCTTTTTGCCTCAGTCACGGAGATAATTGTATCCTCCACCTTGATCGCCCAGTCGATTGGTCCCTTGCCATGGCTTCCAGATACCTCATATTGAGGATAAACTTTTACAATACCACCAAACACCGATGCAACTTTATAGATAATTCGCGAAATAAATTCACAACGGGTTGCTTCATTTATACCCACAATAGATGGTGATGCCATATGTATTTCTAAAATATTTTTAATCACATCATCTCTAAGCGCCTCATTTATTTCTGAAGTCCCTCCTGTAAAACGTGGCAATTCTACATAGCTATCAGCTTTCAAACCGAAAAGAACTTTCATCTTTGGGAAAGTATAGGATGAGAACGGTTGCTGTGCTGGTTAAACGAAATGTAGATGTTTAACGAACCTGACACATATAATATATATTTGATAAACCAAGCATAAATATAAAATAAACATTACATGTATCCACAATGATCGCTAAATCAATCTTGGGGCTAGCAGTCCAAACTATGCTCATTAAATCTTCGTCAGTAGACAAATGAATTGACTTACGTTCTACTGATTCAACTTGCGAGTCTGATTTTATTTGGTCAGAATTTTTTGAGACCTCATTCATACCAGGTTTTGTTTTCTCCATACGCGGAGTTGAAATTTTTCTTTTTATAGGTGGAAAGACGTCCAACACACGACTTATTACAATATGCTCTTCTTCTGTCCCATCTGGGAATGTGAAGTATTCCTGTAGTTTTTTTTTCAACCCTGCTAAAGACACCATCTCTCGGGTTATTGTCCACTGGAATTTCGCTATTTTTCTGTTATATGATGCAGTGCAATGGACCTCCTTCGTTACAACGTAAGTATTGAGCGTTTTGACAAAATCTGCTATTACTATTACTGGTCCTTCCGAAATTCCCCACTTTTCAAGTTTGTCTTCAGTCAACCTAAGAAATGCTGTGCCGTTAAAATTTTTATTCTTGATTATTTTTATATCATCGTCATTGAGGCCAAAATATTTTTTTTCGCTTAGGAATTTTACAATATCATCATGTTCCCATTTCTCGACAACTTCGGCTGATGGAAGAGGTTCTTCATGCCAACGATACCAGCGGGACATAGTTTTGTCTTTAGAAATGTGAGAAAAGTTTGGTAGGTTTTTATTACGTAATTAAAAAAACAGGTGATGATTATGAGCTGTAAAATCCAGATTTTATTCGGACTTTAATCATCACGTGTTTTTAAACCGGTGTTTGTTTACTATCGCTATCTACATGTGTTACATACGTACCCATACTTAAATAAGACATCTGCTCTTCAATTGACATGATGCCGATCGGTAACCAAAATTTCATGATCCGCCTTTTTATATTCCATTTCCAGTTACGCAAGCTGAAATGTTCCAGAAACTTTATGACGAATGTGATGTGAATTTCGAATTTTCAAAAAATCACGTTATTTTCAAATTCCGATCGCCGTATTTTTTTTATTCAGGTTAGGATTCTTACTACGATCACGGAAAGAGAAATTTTACGGCAGTTCGCTCCAATTTGTTTTCAGAATGAATGCATTCAAAAATTAGATCACGGTAATATTGACCGAGAAATATATTTTTTATTTAATGTGATCATGACACTATTATCATGGTTACACAAGGCGCCGGATTTCAGTAGGTATTACTTTTTGTATTATTAATTTCGATGACATAATACTGTAATAGATTTCCTTAGAGAATTTTCACATTCACACCGCCTATATATGCCATTCGCTACTTTTTTGCATGTCTTACAATATAGGTGTGAATGATGATCGCATTCGTCACAAACCTTACATCCGTAATTCCACCCTCTAAAAATATGCCACTTTTCGAAGTGATTTTGTTTATCTTTACGTATGAGTATGCTATTCGGATTTTTTATCATTGTATATATTGACAGAAAAAATATAACGTGGCTAAAATTTTTTTATTATACAAACCTGCCCCGCCTTACATGCATAAACCTTAGGTCAAGATCCGTACATGTTGATTGAATGCCTATCGCTATATTTAACAATATTGCAGTATTGGTATGTATAAACTTTATTATGAATTAAATTATATATACTGTAATTATACTTATATATGATTTAATAAAAAAATATTTATATCACGTTGGCGTCAACTTGGGGGACGCGATCTGCACTAATTAAAATGCTTTATAATATTATAAATTTGTGTAGAATTGAGCTTTGAAATTTAATCAGCACTATATGTTCGAATTCTCTCAATTTTTTCAATTCCTATCCCCTTAACTATTTTTTTGGTATCGGGGTCATAACTTTCTCCAAACAACTTGTAGATATTTCTAGCCTTTGCAGTTTTTTTACGCAAACTATCTCTTGTAAATCCCGGAAGATTGGTTGCGACTTCGCCATATACTAACCCTCTAGCTTGTTGATCATTGTACCTACTGTTATCATTTTTTATTTCTTTAACTCTTTCTTCAAATTTTTTAGCAAACAGATACCAGCATCTTATTTCTTCTTGGTAGGCACGGGTTACACGTTTTTCTGCCCGGTTTGCATTATAGTATAACTGGAGTAAAGTTATTGGTTTTGATTCTTTGCTCTTATTTCCTCTATCGTTATCATCAAT
>QKWP01000636.1:24507-123623 GCA_003550325.1 Gigaspora rosea
TGAAGTTTTGAATGGAGAATGGCATGAGCATAATTAAAGAATAGTATGAGGTATTGTGAGTGAACTCTTTGACTATCAGAACCATGCTCCGAATAAGATCAAGATATAATCGACACAGCTAAGTCTATGAAAAGCACATGTAATTACTCATTTATTCAGTGCTGAAAATTTATTTTTTCACCTTTTTATCTTTTAAATATTGATTTTTGTATAGGGGATATTGACCAGTTAGCCCGTAGTTATTATAAAAGTTTAAATTATATTGTTAAAAAGCTGATAGTATTATGTAACGTATACACAATAGAGAAGCTATTTTTGTAATTAACAATAATAAATTTAAATAAATGTACATTTCTACCCGCTAGTGATGGGCAATTACTTATGAGAATCGATAAAAATAAAAAAAAAAAGGGTGAGAAGGATAAAAAAAAAAGAGGGGTAAAGAGAGAGAGGGGTAAAAGTAAGAGAGGGGTAAAAATCGTTCAAAACGGTCTTTTTTTTTTAAGTTTTTTGGCACAACTTGTGGAATATATTTTTATAATCCTTGGTAGCTTACGGATCAAATGGGCTTAAGAGATTTTGAACTCTGTTTTTTTTTTTTTTTTTTTTTTTTTTTTTTTTTTTTTTTTTTATCTGGTGATCCGGGTTAAAATTTTTGTGACGCGATCAAAACACTATGTAATCATTAAAGATCTGCTAATCGTCATATATCGTTTCAAATAATTACGATTATAACTGATTTATAGATATATAACGATTTAATATAAAAAATGATATATATCGATTTTTATCCAATTAATCGATATATAATGATATTTTATAATCGATATAAAACGATTAAGTGCTATATATCGATCAATATCTATATATATAAATTTCCTGATGTAACCAACTAATCGATTAATTTCGATTTCGATTTGTATCACTAGCCGCAGGTTAATCTATGTGGGTCAACCACCCGGGTCGCTACAACTCAACCCGGGTCACCCGACCCACCCGCGGGTGACCCGGGTGGTGCCACCCGGGTCCAATCACTACATGATGCGCATTTGTCTTCTTGAATACATTTTAATATGAGGATATAGTCAACTGTTAGATCAAATTTACGACCTTTTTCTTTGTCCTGGCCTATATATCCGATAAGTTTTTCCTGAATAGACGGTCTCAATTTGTGCTTTAGCTGTCTTTTCTTTTTTGCCTCCTCAATCTCTTGGGCAATTTCAGGAGGTAATGGAGGCGCTTCAACCCGAATGAGTTGGTTTAAATATTCCACACGACCAACTGCCAAATATATTAGATTATCCCAGGCTAAGTTTTCATCAATAATCCAAACACGCTGTGGTGACTTAAGAGTCATCCCCTGACTAGTATGAATAGTCATAGCATATCCAAGTTCCCAATCTATGACTTTTTTATCCGCCAACATATCTTTTAAGAATTTGTCAGGAAGTGTATTTAAGGATAAGTATACTATGTCATTTTTTACTAACTCCTTCTTTTCAGATAGGCTAGGGATCTGGACAAGGCAGTTTTGTTTGCGTCCATCTCTTGGCCTATAAATTAATGGGATTGGAATTTCAGGATATTTTATTTGATGAAGTTCTAAACATTTTTGGGAAGCAATTCTCCGGGAAAGTATATGTGCTGATAATATGCGATATGAGGGAGTCCATTCCTTTTAGAGACGTTCCCATTTTTCTATAGTTGGGAGAATTCCTCGAAATAATTTTGATTGTATTCGATTATTTTGTCGACGCATAGCTTTTTTGAGTTCACGTAATTTAGGACATTTGGCCCGATAATCAGTCAAGACTTCTTCATAATAATCGGCATGCTCTTTTAACCAATTATGTGGCATTTCTCCAAAGAATGGTGGAGGTTGCGCATCGTCACCACAACAAATTACCTGACATTTATGTTCTAACAAATAATTAATGAACATTTCAAGAATATGCTTAGGAACCGTACATACCTCATCCCAAATAACAACTTGTGGAAATTTCTTCTCTCCCATGCGTTCAGGTGTCCACTCTCCTACACCATTCCATCGAAAGAAGCTATGCCAGGTTTGGGCTTTCACATTACGTTTTTCTCGAAAATCTTTGGCTAATGCATTTGTATGAGTAAAGACAATCATACTTATATTTTTAAATATTCTAATTGCTCGTGTTGTTTTACCGGATCCTCCTCCTCCATTAAGATATGAATTTCGACATCTTGTAATAGGATCATGAATTGTTGGTGCAATACTATCTGGAATATCTTTGATCGATTCCCAATGCCTATTCTTTGGCCAGTATACAATATTTGAATTTGGACCATATATTTTTTCGCTCTTATCACGCCATTGACCGGGTTGAATTTCTCGGATTTCTTGTTCTTCTGGTTGATGTAAAAGAGCATAGGAGTCTGATCTATGTGTCTTGGCACTAGCTCCGCTATAAAACCATTCCCCAAAGCAAAATCTGCAAATAAATGGTTTATGTCTTTTACAGTCATATTTTACTAGAGGCATTTTGGTTTTTTGGAACTCTTTAATCCATTTTGTATATTCAGATTTTGAAATAAATAATTCTTCTGGATCAGTACACATTGCACAAGAAGGATAGTGTGAACATAAATTTGGATCTGACTTTACCTCAACTTGCTCGAAGAATGCCGGTATATTTTCGATCTTATATAAAGCCTCTTTTCGTACATATATAGAATCTGTAGCAATCCTTACTACTTCATTAGGATCAAATCTCCGAAGCATCTCTAACAAATTAATATGCGCATATGCTAACATTGAGGCCCGCAAATGTGTATATTGAGGTTGATGTCCCTCGTAATATGTAAGTATGAATCCGAGTGGACATTTTTCTCTTCCGGCAAAAGTTCCAGCATCAGTACAATCTTTGATCAAGAAATCAAGCTCACCTTCATCTGTTACAAGTCGATGAGTAAGGCGTTTTTCATCAATCTTGCCACCTTGTGTAAACTTACCTATAATTGCACAACTAATATCTCGACTTCTAGGTAGCCATACTTTGGTCTGTTTAGTAAGAGAAATTATTGCCTCTCCAATAGTCACACTTTCTAGAATACCAACCTCAAGAAGATATCATAGAAGTACAATAGGTGCCCATCCTTTTTCTTTCCCACATCCTTCTCCACTTCGACATGCAAAATGTTTTCCGTACCAGACGGGAATCGCTGAATGTATATTTGATACAAATTTAAAAGATCTTACCTGCGCAAATCCAGTGATATCATCCTCCGGCAATTCTCCATTTACCGCAACTCGAACAAGGTAGTGTGTTGGATGTCCGAACCTATTGAACCATAGTGTACATTCTTCTTGACCTCGCATGCTTGCTGGATAACATTCTTTCATATCGATACATATGACATCATTGACGTGATAATCGGGTGCATTCCAGCGTCCACCATGCCCATGCTCGACACAGGCTTGCCTTATATTTTCATTTACTTTTCCAGATATTGGATGCCATTCATTGATTTCATTAGCGAGTCGGCTTCCAGCATGGTTTGAACCAAATACCTGCTCTGCTAAATCAACAACTTTTAGAGACTCTAAAAGAATCGATTTCTTTTCCTTATTGATTATTCCTTCCCGATATTGCCAATCTATTGTATCATTGACCAGTTGTTTACACGCTTCTATAATTTCTGTATGCTTTTTCTATGTTCTAAATGTGCGACCATCTTCTAGAACAAACTGGGATATTGTTTGACTCGTATCCCCCACTCCCATAAGCCAGATTGCTTGAGGTCCCCTGAGGGCATTACTGATAGCTTCCCATGTATAACCCTTATAATATTCGACCATTCGATCTCTTGGGAAGTGCTGGTTTCTTGGAAATGCATGGCCATTATGAACTACCATTCCGATTTCTTCATACTTACCTGATCGATACTTTCCACTATTAAATATAGTACAATGAGTTATATCAAGTAATGTAATTGGTCGCTTGAGAATTTTTTCTAACTCTGCTACATCACATACTCGACACCTGGAATGCGCATTTTTTTCTCCCAATCATTTATTTTTTGCCGACGAATTTTTGTGAGTCCATGTCCTCTTTTGGCTTGATCAAAATGCTCTATTACTAGTTCAGCTACACAGTTAAGTGTACCATCCTTTATAGGCATTAATCGATTGACATCTGGCTTTCAGATTTGATATAATCAATAAACTACTGCATTGGTATCAAGTCTTTCTACTTCAGATTGCTCACTGACTTCTCTGACCAGAAATTTTTCATCTATTCCTACCCAAAATCCTGGTTTCGTTTTCTTTATAAATATAACATTGGGGCCACCCCTGATGTATTTTCTACCTGCCTTTTTTGATTCGCGAATAGGCTCATATTTATCAATAATTTTAAAAGTGATCTTTGTTTGAGATTTATCTCCATATACAGAATCATTTCTAATAAATTTTACACTTATTAAGAACTCGCCATTGTCAATTGCATTTAAAATTTCTTGGGCTCGCTCTTCGGTCATCCCAGCTTCATATTTTTTGGATTCTATTTCCGCAAACCAGGTTGAGAAAGCATATTCAGCACCATCTACTTTAAACATGTCTTTTGCTGTTTGAATACCCTTTTGCAATACTTCCAGATGCCATTCTTTATCTGGAAACGAAACCGGCCAAGGTACTTTTTTATCTAAATCTTTTGGATCTTTTTCAGACTCATCTCTTTGGTCAATGATTTCAGGAGTTGGGGTTTCCTTCCCCAAGTCTTTTCTTTGCCTTTTTCTGTATACTTGAGTAATCGGGCCAAATTCTGCTTCAGAATCTTCTTCTATTGGTTGGGATACTTTGGTTTTCTTTTGCCATTTACTAGAAGACTCTTCCATTAAATCAAACCATTCTATATCTGTTTTTGGGACCTTTTTATTAATAATAGTTGGGTTATTTTTTATCTTAGGATTCGCAAGCCAGTTAACCAAATCCTCTATAGATAAATGCATTGTTTGGCCTCTTTTGGATCCTTTCTTTTCACGAACATAGACTAGAGGAGATGGAGGATTAGATGCTGGCGATTGAGGTCTGGATATATTAGGGTTAGGTGGATGAACCGGGTTGAGTATTTGGGTTTGCTTACACTTAAATTTTCTGTTAAGATGATTTGTTAAATCACGAGTCTTTTTAAAGTCATTCTTTCTACATCGAGGACATTGGAGTACCATTTTTGATAGTAAGTGAATCAATTCAGTTCTTTGTATTAATAGTACGAAAACTTTTGTACAAATAATAATTAATTATCCTATTTCGATCTTTCAATTGGCGGGAGATAGCCTGAAAAAATTTATATCTATCCCGAAAAATTTACACCTATTCTATTTTTTTATATCAGGATTACAATCAGAAAGGCATTCAAAAGCAAGAAAACAAATTAGAGAACTTAAGATTAACAAGCTTCGGAAAGATAAGAAGACAAATTAGCAAACTTAAAGTTAAAAAAAGTTTAGATAGGTAAGAAAACAAATTAACAATCTCAATAAGAAGAAGGCATTAGAATTCAATCCCCGTATATAAAAATTTACACCATGATTATAGAGCTTCTAATCTAATTCTAAAGCCAAGTAGAGTAGCAAAAAATAATATATTTTTTATATATGATAGTGAACCCCATAAGGCCCATGAGGACGATCTAGTAGTATTTTTTTTTACACATAAAAGTCTGCTCGCCCTCCCTGCTGCTATAGTACAGTATTGGCATATAACCAGGTCATAACAGGTTAGGGTATCCAGGATTATGTGATGCAATGAGGTAAATTATGTGGATGAACTGAGGTTAATTATGTGATAGATGCGAAATAAATTTAAGGGTAGGTTGTACAAATTTTCAATTTCATATAAAATCGATTGTAGATCAACTGTGTGTAACCAATTTATACGATATCATATAATTTACATGTAAACATCATATGATCTGACCAATCAATTCTTTGTACTATCTACAAAAATCATATAGCATCCTACAAAAATTTAATTATATGTAAAGTTGATTTTTTTTAAAGCAATGGATATTGCGCAACTTCATTATTATAAACAAACTATTTAAAACTGACCTATTAAATAAATTTTATACAAATTGGTCAAGATCTTAAAAAAATTTATCAGAAGCATTTTTCTATTTACTATATAAAATTCTAATATACCACGTAGATCATATGAAAAATGATCTACGTTCACCCTACCCTTAAATTATACAATCGATTATGCGATTTTTTTTATTGTATACTATATGTAATTAGTTCTATTCTTTGGAATTTTCGGACACTTGCTGAAAATTTTTACATCAACTATGCTTGTAATTTAGGTTTAGATTCATTCATTTTCTATATCAGAACATTTCGGATTTACCTTCTGCTACCCACCCAAATTACAAATTATATATTGCCAAATATTGCTAAATAAAGTTAACGTTTCCCAACAACCAATCATATTTCAACTATGTGACCTAAGTATTTTTTTTTGTCAAATTATGCAAAGCATATGTAATACAAAAATTTGGTAAATTATACATATATTATGCTTTCATATAATCCTGAACACCCTATAGCAGGTCATATTACTAAGTTCAATTAGTAAAATTATATAACCATGGTTATATAGGGTGTTATTTATTAAAACAGCCCTTTTTTACATAAATTTTATTTTGAGATAATTGAGTTTAATTATTTGTTTTGATTTTCGGACTAATCCAGGATTAATTAAATTTCATGATCTTGATTGGTTAAATATAGCAGGTGACTATTGGGTAATCTCGTGATGGGTTGGTCTTATATGGCCTCGTGTAATTTTTCTTTTACAATTATCTGGATTTTTTATTATACAAGTCGACTTTTATTTATAATTGAAAAATATAGATCATGTCAAAATTTATATGAACTCATTTTTCAAAAAATTGCAAAAAAAGTCTGTTTTAATAAATAACACCCCATATGACCTCACTAATTGAACTTAGTATTATGATCTGTTATGATCTAGTTATGTGCTAATATTGATGTAGTAATACTTATTTTATAGAATATAATTATTTATATACATGATAGTATAATAGTAACTCTATTGCAGTATTGTGTATTACAACATTAACTTTAGTTAACAAAAAAAACTACCAGCTTGTTAGAATTTTGATTAATGTCTAGCACTATATAGGGGTGAGTCAGTAGAAAAGAGCCAAATTTTTTCTAAATAAAAGTTTTCTTGAATTAAGCTTAAATATCTTAACAATTATTTTAATAAATTTAATAAATTTTTTTTATTTTAATTCTGTATAATTTCAAAATTAAAATAAAAAAAATTTTAACAAATTTGATCAAATAGTTGTCAAAATATTTTAATTTAAAAATTAATAGGCAATTCTCAAGTCAAAATTTTTTTTTTTATATATAAATTTTACTATAAGTGCGAATGCACAGCGTCTCTATCTAAAACTTTAGTTATACTAAGTTAATCACCTTTCTAGCTTATGAGACTTTTGTAAAGCTCATTAAAACGCATCTAACAGTGGTTAGAGCGTCAAAATCGGCTTGGTAGATACTAAGATATCTTTAAAAAACCTTTCTTTTACTATATAAATTTCTTTGCAAACAATAGTATTGTTTATAAAGAAATTTATATGGTAAAAAAAAGGTTTTTTAAAGATATCTTGGTATTCACCAAGCTGATTTTGACGCTCTAACCACTATTAGATGCGTTTTAATAAGCTTTACAAAAGTCTCTTAAGCCAAAAAGGTGATTAACTTAGTATAAAAAAAAGTTTTAGATAGAGACACTGTGCATTCGCACTTATAGTAAAATTTATATATAAAAAAAAATTTTGAACCAGTTGACTGGAGAATTGCCTATTAAAAAAATTTTACTAAAAATGATTTGTCTTTTTTCTACTGACTCACCCCCATATTATATATTTTTAACAAACAGTACCTTTTATGCTTAAAACCTGGGTATTATTCATTGCCTTAATTTAACATGTATCATATTCAGTTTTTTATATAGTACACACAGGTACTATTCAATTTAAAAATAGCATACTATATCTCTATAAGAATTAAAGAATTTTTAGAGCATTTAAAAAACAAAACTTAAAATCAATAATAAGAAAAAAAAATTTCAAAAAAATCAGTAATAAAAAAAAAAAAACCCCTGTCAAACTTATTTAAATTTACATCCCTGCTTACCCAAAAACAATAAATCAGTTGGCACTAAGTAGTAATTTCTAAATCTACATATGAGAGTATAAAAAATACAATATTATAGATGTATAGATAAAAAGTAAAAGCTATAATTTAATAAAATAAAGCTTAACTTTGACCTTGATTTAAAAGAAAGCTACCTTATAAAGTTGTACCGATCCCTGCGGATTCTTAAAGTACATACTCTAAAATATATTTTTTGTTAGTTATCTTTAGTTCTTACTTCAATGTCAAATTAATAAAGTATCACAAATATTGTATTAAAGATTATCATGTATTAATTAAAATTTTGTAGATAATTCTAGAATCAATGCTATTTTTGAAAAAATACCAGACTAAATAGGACACTGAAATATACATAGATAGGTCAGATTAATTATAAAATTACCAAAAATAAAAAGATTTGCAGAAAACTCTCAAAAATAAACAAAAAATTACTATAAATAGAAAAAATCTCATAAAAAACACCAAAAATACAAACCAATACCTGATCTATGTATATTTCGGGGTCCTAATTGAATTATTTATATTAGTTTTAGAGTAAATAAATCTTTTTGTTATTTGTAATAACAGTTTTATACCAATAAGAATCAAGTTCAGGTATAATATTAACCTGATTGTATCACTTAATTAGTTATGCAGACATATTTGTTTGTGTAAATTTTAAAATTTTAAATTTTTTAAATAAAACTTTAAAGATTAATTTTAGCTATATACTTTCTAAGTAAAAAATATAATATTAGTTCTGTTTTATTAACTTTATTATAAAAATTTTTTTAAATTATTAGATAACTTTGGCGAAATAAAAGTTTAAAGTTTTTGTTTTGGAACTTTTACTATAGAATTATTTCTTTAGATTTTTTCAAATTTTATATGTTCCCGTCTATAAAAAAAAATTTTACTTCTAATACAAGTCTTAATTTTTACAAGTAAATCATTTAAAATACAATAATAAAAGTTGTCATTCTTTATATAAACTACAATATTGTATTAGAAACTATATTTTTAAAACCAATATTTAAAGAATTCACCAAGATATTGTAAAATATTTTTTTGATTAAAAAATTTCTTTAATATTTTTAGTTTATAAGCAACATAAACTTTTGTCTTATAATATAAATTTAAATAATTTAAAAATATAATCCTTGTTTTTATATATTACCGTATTACTGCGAAATAACGATCATGGGCATTATTTTAAAAATCTCATCTCCTAAAAATAGTATACTGTGTTTCGAAATAACGCCTATACACGTCCCGAAATAGCATGCACTATATATAGAATACTATATAATCAAATGCATAACAAAAGTGTTCAACGAATGCTTCATATTTATTCTTTTTAGCTTTAATTGCTTCAAGAATAACTATTATTAAATGTTCAATTAGCGCTACCCTTATTCTAGCAGGATAATAAATTGTTACAGCCATTCTTTTTGATTTAATACTGGAATATAATTTTTGATAATAAACTAATGTTTTATGCACATCCTTTTAAAGTTAGAACTATAATGGCCTTAGAGTGCTGCGTAATAATGCAAAAAAACAAAGAAGATAAGGTCATAAATCTACAGACAATACTTTAAATATGTGCAGGCTTTAAAAAAATAAAATAATTCGCTTTTTACTATTGCTATGTAGAAGTTCAACAATAGGTTAATTGTTCCTATATACAGTCAACTCTCTCTAATCCAAACTGCCGGGCTGCTTTTTTTTACTATGTAAAAATTTAGAAAAGTTTAGTTTTCAAAAAGTTATATATGGCTTATCCGAACTCTATAATAAAATTTACAAATGTTCTAGGAGATTTTGTTCAGTTTAGAGAGAGTTTAATAATGTTCAGTTTAGAGAGGTTCGGATTAAAGAGAGGCAACTGTATATATAGATTAAGATTTAGATTTTCAGGATAAAAATCAGGTTCTTCAAAATAGCACACATGCATGCACTCAAAATAGCACACAGGTGATCGAAAAACTGCGCAGGTGCATATTATTTCACAGTAATATAGTATAATACCAAATTTTATTTAAAGAGAATAGAAATTTGTCGCACCTGCGACATGTCGCACCCCTAATTCCGACCAATCAAATCGCACAATTTTGTAAACAAAAAATTTTAAGTTTTAAAAATTAAAAATTTTACTAGTAAAATATAAAAATAAATAAGCGATATCAAAGCATATAATGTAAAATTTTATTCTGGACAACTTTTTCTAAGTTATAAAGATAAATTGTTTTAGTAAAAAAAACATTTTATAAGAAAAATCAAAAATTTTGAATGTTAGTATATATATAACTTTTTTTTTACTAATATAATTTATATTTACATTTAAGTATTATAAATAAAATTTTACGCTAAACAATTTAAAAAGGTAGATTATTTTAGTAAAAAAAAAGTTTAATATGCGCTAACTTTGGAAAATTTTGAAGTTTCTTATAAATGTTTTTTTTACTAAGACAGTCTATTTTTATGACTTAGAAAAAGTTGTTCAGAATAAAATTTTATATTATATATGACGTACTATTTTATATATATTTTACACTTTATTAAGTAAAATTTAAAATTTTTAAAAAATAAACTTTTTTGTCTATAAAATCGTGCGATTTGATTGGTCAAAGCAGGGTGTGACAAATTTATTTTCCCTTATTTAAATATTTAAAAATTAAAAAAATAAATTAAAATATATTTATAGTAATTATGCAAACAAATTTGTTTGCAAACTCTAAAAAGTAAGAGATAACATTAGCAAAAAAAAATGTACGTAAACTAAGATTGCTAGCTATAAGTAGTAAGTATAAAGTTTATGGATTACAACCTGGGTTGCAACCTTAATTAAAAGTAATGCCCAAAGTTGTAATGTGCTATATTGCTATAAAATGTCATAATAGTTATAAGTGCTGTATTAGTTGTAAGTACTATAATAGGTTGTAAGTGCCTTAATAGAGCATAAATACTGTAATAAAAAAAAAATCAAAAAAGTTTTATCTTACTCTATAATCTAAATTATATATATTTATCTTATCCTTCGCTTTACTATTATATTTATATAAAATATATAAATATTAATAAAAAATAAGTATGTATATGTTTATTATTATTAAAACTGATATCAATTTTTTATAGCCATACATATATGCATATAAAAAAAAATAATAAAGGTGCAAGCCAAGTTTTTTAAAGGCTTTACTTACTAAAATTACTTATATTCTACAAACTTTATATACTATAATAATATATTTTATCAGAAACGAAGTAATGTTGATATATAATTTTATGGCTACTATGGTATAATATCTCAAAATCTTACAATAAACAATGCATTAAATATGAAATCTGAATTTTACAAAATTGTATTAAGCATAATTGTATAGAAGCATTTACTTGTATCCTTTATCATATTCCTTAATTTGTTATGCAGGCATATTTGCCTGTGAAAATTTTAAATTTTTAAATTTTTTAAATAAAACCTTAAATATTAATTTTAGCTATATACTTTTTAAGTAAAAATTATAATATAAGTTCTGTTTTATCAACTTTATTATAAAATTTTTTTAAAATTATTAAAAACTTTGGTGTAATAAAAGTTTAAAGTTTTTGTTTTGAACTTTTACTATAGAATTTTTTCTTTAGGTTTTCTTAAATTTTATATGTTCTCATCTATAAAAAAAATTTTCACTTCTAATACAAGTCTTAATTTTTACAAGTAAATCATATAAAGTCAAATTATGAAAGTTGTCATCCTTTATATCTACTATACTCCTCTGACATTGATTGATAATCACGTTACCTAATGACAATCGTAGCCATATATACAACTTTTTTTTAATGAGAAAATTAAACTTGGCGTAGTAAGTAAAGTTGTACAAAATAACGATTTGCATATACTCTAAAATTTTTAGAAATTTTAAATAAAATTTTATTAAATCGTATTTAGCATTTTTGATCAAAAAAACAAAAATTAAAAAAATTTTATATTAGGTTGACGCATTTTAAAACCCTATTATAAATAATAGTTGTTTTAAAATATATCATTCTCCATACAAACGGAATATAGAATTAAATTTTCATAGAGCAATTCAAAAAATTTCTCATAAAATTTTTGAGTTTAATTAAAATTTTTGACAAATAAAAAGTTGCAATTTTCGTACCTTAAAATTCATTATAGTAGAACATTATAAAATTTGTATTAGAATAGCTTAAAAAAATAATCATATATGTATTAAATAATAAATACTTAAATACTTTATTTTGGGAGATTTTTAATAAAAAATTTATAATGTTCTACTATACTATATTGAATTTTAAGGTACGAAAATTGCAACTTTTTATTTGTCAAAAATTTTAATTAAACTCAAAAATTTTATGAGAAATATTTTGAATTGCTTTATAAAAATTTAATCCTATGTGCTGTTAGGTATGGAGAATGACATATTTTAAAACCAACTATTATTTATAATAGGGTTTTAAAATGTGTCGACCTAATATAAAATTTTTTAATTTTCATTTTTTAGATCAAAAATACTAAATACAACTTAATAAAATTTTATCTAAAATTCCTAAAAATTTTAGAATATATGCAAATTATTATTCTGTACAACTTTACTTACTATACCAAGTTTAATTTTCTCATTAAAAAAAGTTGTATATATGGCAGTGTTGTTAAAAGACCAGTCCAGTGAAGATCACTGGAACTGGAAGGGTTACTGAAACTAACTAAATGTAACTGGAACATATATAGGTTCCAGTGATAAGTTGTCACTAGACCCTTCCAGTCACGTTTTTTTTACTACTGGATGGAAGTTCCAGTAAGGTCCAGTGAGGTCCATTAGGGTCCAGTGGACTCGATTGATTGATCGATGATCAATCAAGGGGATAAGAGTAAGGTACAGAGTTACTATTGTAATTGTGCAATCAATTAACAATTTTACTCTTATAATTTTAATATCTAAATTAAAATGATGTCGAAATCTCATAAGCCAATATCGAAAATTACAAATTAAATCAACGTATCTGGTATATAACTTTTTTATATTCGCAAACTCATGTGATATATGAATCGAAATCGAAATCGACTCGATTAGTTATAAATTTCCAATTCACTTAAAAAGTGGATTTAAAATTGACGTTTAATTATCAAATTAATAAAAATAAGTTTATATAAACAATAAACGAAATTGAAATTCTTATTCGTCAAATCGTACTCTACAAGAATCTTCATTTTTATCTCACAATACATTTAAAAAGCTTATCGATGGCAAATATCGTAAAGTATTTATATTATTATACTAAAAAGACATTATATTAAAATTCTTCAAGATTCATTGAATTCAACTAACGGAACTACAAAGTTCGTTATTAGGTTTAAAAAGATGGCATGCAGTAATAATTTAAATTCTAATTTTAAATTAAAAAAACAAGTTAAGTATATTGTATACAATCATTTGTAACTTCAAAGTATATTTTAGTATTATTGAGGTTCGTGAGTAAGATAGACTTTTTTTTCTGCGAACCCGATTTTAGTTCTGGTTACATCGACCCTCTCTCCCTACCCAGTAAGTTTTCCAAAGTGGCCTGTCGGGACAACAGTCATATGGAAGCAAGGGTCAGGTGGCATATCAGTCATTCATATAGAAGTGAATGCATTTTATGACCTGTCGGGACGACAGTCAGTTATACAAATAATACAGCCTACGACCTGCAGTATGACAAGGTAATCGACAATGGGATCAGGGGTTTAATCAATGAGTATTTAAAAGGACGGGTCAACCTGCGGGTATTTTTACCTAATTTGTCGCTACCTGCCCTGGGTCACCCACTCACCCCAATATCACATGTATACAATAACCTTAATTCTTATTCGTATTTTGATTGGCTAATATTATATTGGTTCCAGTGAAATAATCCCTTCCAGTGAAAACTTCACTGGAACAACTAGAACACTGGAATTATCTGGACGTCCAGTAAAGTTCCAGCTTCCAGTTAACAACACTGATATATGGCTATGATCGTTATTAGATAACGTGATTATCAAAATTCTGATGATCAATGTCAGGGGAGTGTACAATATTGTATTAGAAACTATATTTTTAAAACTAATATTTAAAGAATTCGCCAAGATATTGTAAATATTTTTTTGGTTAAAAAATTTCTTTAAAATATAATATTTTTAGCTTATAAGCAACATAAACTTTTTGTCTGATAATGTAAATTTAAATACTTCACAAATATAATCCTTNTTTTTTTTTTTTTTTTTTGTGTTAAAGTTCCCGCTTTGGGTGAGAGTTTATTTAATCAAGCCTGTGGATCAAGAGTGCCTCATTGGGTGCACCCACAATTGAGTTACATTGAATGAGAGTGCAACTAGCCACACGTACAACTTTTGGTTGTCTAATTTAAGTAGTCCACCCGAAGGTTCTACACTAGTTGCCATACCTACAACCCAACTAGGGGATTGCCTATTTAAACCTTCTGGTCCAACGCTTCGCATGTCAATCCTACTTGTGATCACTGATACAGCCCTCCGATACATTAGTTAGTTGAAGACAGTCCCGGATGCTACCTACATCCCCTTAGGACTAATTTATCCTCGCGGGTAAACTTGGTAGAGCAGTCTCTGTCCCACACAGGTATTACCTACACTTCGGTAACTTACGCACTCACCGAGGCAAGCAACTTGCAGTCAGGGGTACCTAACCACTACCATTACCTACTTCTGCCCTTGTAAGGTTCACACCGACCCCGTACCCACCATTACTTTCCTACTGGTCCATCACCAGGTGCCCCAAACTTCCAAACCAGTTGGCCCGGAAGGGTTGATCTACCCAGCATTAGGTGCTACTATGGTTTTTCTTCCCCTGGTACCTAATTCCAGAACATAGGTCCTTTTCCTCAAGTACAACTCAGGCGGCCAGGTTGATGGACCCTCTCCTCCGAAGGTCATATCGTCCAGTTCTCCAGCTCCGGTTTCCGATATTCCAGTTCTAGTAGCACCGTCGAAGATCGTTGCTACCTCCTTACTCGGGACTTTCCAAATGGGTTTCTATTTCCCTGGTTCCTTGGATTTGTCTATGTCACTAGATACAACTTCGCCCGAAAGCTCCCATTCGAGATGGTAACCAAGGACTACAGGTAATATACCCAACCGATCGACAGGAAACAGTTACCGTAACACAGGTCTATTTTTTCAAAGTGTCGCCAGTGGGATTTGAACCCTAGACCTGCCACTTGGGGGTGACAACTTACCAACTTCCCTAAGTCGCCACACCCTATAATCCTTGTTTTTAAATATTATGATACCAAATTTTATTTAAATTTCTTAAATAATTAAAAAAATAGATCAGAGATATATTTATAGTAATTATACAGGCAAATTTGTCTGCAAACTAGTACAAACTAAAGGATTGAGATTTCTTTTCTATGAGCAAAAGAGTAATTTTTCTTTCCTTTCTATTATCCTTTATATTATATTCATTACATCATTTATGTCATTTATCTATTTGAACTACTCTTATACATACTACATTTGGCTTTGTTATTACTAATTAAGTTTGCTTTATTTATCTCTATTACAGTACACCCTGTCAAAACCAATCCTGTCAAAACTAATAACCTTTCATAACTGATAAAAGTTAATCCACCATATTGGTTCCATAATTCAAATCTGATAACCTGTCATTTCTGATAAGGGTGGTGACAGATATTACGTAATATTTTAGGGGAGGAAGGGGGTTTCTGAAATCTTACGTTAAATATATAGGGGGAGGGGGGTAGGGGGTATAATAAAATTATATTATATAATATATGTCACCACTCTAACTGATAATTAAAATATCAGATATTTATAAGAAATCGGGTTTGTAAGGTAAAATTAATCGATTTAATTAGCTCAAATCTGATTTTGTGTAACTGAATATGTATGTACAAATGTAATTTGGCCAATTATATTTAAATAGAATTATGTGTCCATTAGGTTATTAGTATCTTAAATCCAATAACCTCTCAAAGCTGATACAAAACCTTTCCACTATGCATACCAGTTTTGACAGTGTGTACTGTAATACTAATTACAACACATTAATATAATTAATCTCAATTTGATCTTTCACACTTATTCTAACAGTACCACATGTTACACATGAGATTTTTGTTTTATTATTACTATTATTACCTTTGCTTTGCTAACTAGAGATTGGAATTAGTTTAGTCGACTAATTAATCAATATAAAAATTTTTTAGTTTACTAATACAATTCCAATCTGTACTACTAACCCAATCACTATTTTTTTTTGTTTATATAAAATACCTTCTCATATAATAGGGATATTAAGTAGTCTAACTACTTTAGTTTTTATAGTACAATTTATATATAATAGTACTAGTTTGATTGACTAGATTGGTTACATATAAATTGTGCTATATAACTAAAGTAGTCAGACTACTTAACATTTCTAAACTTACATAGCATTTTCTATGCCATGCTTTTGTGCTAGTGCAACCATACCAAGCTACTACTTATAGCTATTATGGCCATTACAACATTACAATCATTATACTCCTTACAACTATTACATCTATTATGACAATTATATCTATTACAACTATTACACCTTTTATGGCAAATTATTACAACTTTAAGATAAAAGGTTGCGCCTTTACAACTTGGCTAAACCTATTATAGCATGCAACCTTAACGCAAACCTCTGTATGTTTTTACACAAAAGTAAACTTACAAAAAACTCACGATTAGTTTAGAGTATTATATATAGTGACTTGAACCTGGGTAACAAAATCATCAATCAGTTAACTGATCTAACATAACCAAGCATAATTAGTTAACCAAAATTATTTTGGTTGTCTTAGATTAATCAAATTATTGGAGTTAACTAGCCAAACTGTGTAGTGATTTGAGCTAAGAAAAATTTGTTAATTGGTTAACTGAACTAAAATATTTGATATTAACTGATTGCAACCAATTAAGATTATTTCATGTTTTACTTTTGGGAATTATTAGATCTTTACTTAAATTTTTTTCTTTGTTCATTCATTTTCTTTTCAGAACTTTTTGGAGCCTTTGCTCATTTTTTACATTTTGTCAACTAATTATCAATTCTCAGTTGTACAAATTAACCGATTATTGATTCTCAACTAATTGTACAGGTCAATCAATTAAATATTTGCTCAACCAGTTATCCAAAATTTATTCAGTTCAGGTTGGTTAGGGAGCTTTCAGAAATTACGTAATTTTTTGTTACTAATAAATTTCAAAATTTTACTCCACTCACCCACACCTAATATCCTATTAGCCAATCAAATTTTATATTTTTTAAAAATTATTTATATGCACAATTTTTGGAATTGATAATAACTTTGATCTACTAGTCCATTTTGTATGATTTAATTACCAAAATGCCCATTTTGTTAAAATTTAATTACAGAATCCCAAGATCATTCAACTTTTGTATAATTATAATAGTGATTTTTTAAAATCACTAAGTAAATTTCTTTAACATTGAATAACTTTTGATTCACTGGCCTGTTTTGAATAATTTAACTACCAAAATGTTTGTCTCAGTGAGACGATTCTAACAAGCCCAAAATCGCTAAATTGCAATTACAGGATCCCAACCAGTTTAAATTACTAATTATATAGGGGTAATAATTACGAAAGTTTATGCTATAATAACTTCAGAGTATTATAAAAGTATAATAATTATAACACAAATATTTACAGCATAGTAAATTTGAAATATAGTGAAACATAATTAGTTAAAATAATAATATTCATATATCATCGCAAATTTTTAAATGTTTTATAGGTTCTCGCCAGTATTTGCAAGATTTCACAATTTAATATAAAATTTTATATTTATTTATTATTATTATTATACATTAAAATTAATCAATATTATATATTTTATTATATATTATTATAGGGTTATTTAAGATGTGCATATGCACAGCTATACATCTCTTTATGTTTTTAAAATTTTATTAGAATAACTCCTATAGCAATCACAAAATTTTACTATGGTAATTTCTAATTAGTAATTTGAACCGAGAACAAAATCATTAATCGGTTACCCAAACTGGTCTCACCCAATTCCAGTCGGGTTGATCTTGTAATACAATCATCAAAATATTTTAAAAATATTAGTCAAATGCGTCTTTGGTATAATCCAGGCTAATGTTGTTAGTCGAAATACTTAGTTTAGTCAACTATTTAGGCAATTAGTGTCTAAATATATTTCGATATGGCATTATTTTTTTTTTGAAATATCAAAAGTCTAAATTTGCCTAAATGTCTAAATAGTTGACTAAATAAATACTATGTGACTAAATATCAAAATAGTTGACTAAATATAATACTATTGACTAAATGTCTAAATTAAAATAAACAATAAAACTATTATATATGTATATATATATGTAGCATTAGTATATAATCATTTTATATTATATATTTAGAAGTCTAAAATTTTAATAAATGTTTTATGTTAGGTAAACTAGAAAAGATCCAGATTAAATATGGTCAGAATAATAAGATAAGAGCCGAGATACAGGTGTATTTAACCCAGACCAGATATGAGGAGATATTAAAGAATTTATGGTTTATACCACTACCCAATGGACATCTAGCTCGACTAACTCCAGGGAAAAGTGACACCATAATCTTGACAGACAGAAGAGTACATCATACAAGACTCTTAAATACACCCAAATATGCAAAAGAAACACTACTGCTCCGACAAGCTCGCAAAATTAAAGCTAAAACAGTTCACATATTTAATAACCGTAACAGAAAACAAAAAGGGTCTGCGGTGCTAGAATTTTCGAGCAAGGAGAATAAGGAGTTCGCTCTTAAGCATGGAGTTAATTATTATAACCAAAGATTTTTTGGAAAGAAAAAACTGCAGAGAAAGAAGGAAGTTTTAAACAACAAGATTTCAAATTTAAGTCAGAAGTAATAGGAAATAAAATAAGACATGGAAAAGAAAGACAAGAAGTTAGTGGAGAATCAAATATGATCATTAGAGCAGAGTCAAGCAAAACAAAAGAGAAAAACAAAGGGAAGGAATATACAGAAGGTGATAGAAAAAAGAAAACAAAGATATATTTGGAAGAGAAAGTAGAAAAGCTATGCTCTAGATACATAGAAGAGCTTAAGGCATCATTGGTGCAAGAGATTATTTCTCAGATTGAGCAGGAAGAAAACCTTCCACAGTACTCCTAACAGGTGCCAAAGTTGTACAAGCAAAAATAGGTACTACTAGAAGATTGGACATTCCTAGTAGTACAAATTAAAAATTAAATAGTCGCAATATTTATTTAAATAGAGATAAAGGGAAGATAGATGATTTCTTGAAATTAAAAGTAGGAATACATAACATTAATGGAGTTAAGAACAATAGCTATCGGTTACAAGAATTAGTAGATTTTGGTACAAGGGAGAAACTTAATTTATTAGGTAAAGTGGAAACGAATATAGATAGTAGACAAGGAAAATTTATAGAAATAGATAAATCCCAATATTTAGATTTTTGGTCCAATGCAAAGAAAGACAAGAAAAAGGGATCAGGAGTTGGAGCATTAGTTGATAAAAAATGGGCTGCTCATATAACTAAAGTACAAAAAAAAATCTCTATAGTCTTGAGATTCACCTAACATTTAAAAAAACTACGATAGTTTTCTGGACTCTATATTTCCCTTCAAACGAGAGAACAATTAGAACTTCTCTACAAAAAGAAGTAATAAATGCAATAGCAACAAGAAAAAGAGATACATACTATATTTTGAGGATGATTTCAATACCCTGTTAGACCCAGACCTGGACTCTACAAACAGCAATGCGCAAAAAAGCAAGAAGGGAATGGCGCTTGCCTCATGGCTAAGAAGAATTGGTTTCGTTGAAACCTTTAGACACTGTCGCCCAAAAGAGACCAAATATAAATGGACGAATGGAAGAACCAAGACAAGGATAGATCACATTTGGGTAGATAGTGAAATGAAAGCAGGCTTAGTAGAGAGTGATATAGAGGATATGTCTTTAATTACAAGCAGCGACCACAATACAATATGGTCAAAAATAAACATGTTTCCAATCTTCCATTTCATCAATGATACTAAAAAGGAGGTAAATAATCCAAAAAGAAGAATCTTTCTTTATGAGAAAGCAAGTAAGAAGAATTGGGAAAACTTCCAAGCAGACCTAGAGAGGAGAGCGAAGAAACTTCTACTCAAACGAATAGACGAAGCAGATACTAAAATAGACAAACAAGCTAAAATTAACTATAATCGGGAGCAGTTACAGGATATGATTTTAAAAGCGGCCCAAAGAAATATTCCCTCAAAGATGGTTAGGCACTCTAGAGACGAGTACAAAAAGAACATAGAAAGAAGCCCTCTATTCACTGATACAAAGAACCTAAAGAGGTTAGCGAAAGTTGCAAAGAAGAATAAGGAAAAGCCAGTAGAGCCAATAGACCAACTCCTCTATGATACACAAATACGGTTAATTAATGAGAAACATGGAACACAGAGTCCAAATACTCCTTATATATGGTCACAAGAGTGGATCAACGAAACAAAAGGTTGGATTAAAATCTTAGAGAAGAAGCTAAAAGGAGAGGAACAATCTAGAAGAAGCAAGCAGATACTAGAAAATATAGAAAAGAGGTTCAGTATAATTGGAAAACAGGATAAAATAATATTAAACAGTATCTTGGATAGACCATGGAAGAAAGCGTCAATCGACAAGATACTAGTTAAAAGAGAAGACTCGAGAAGCCTATCTCTGGAGTTGGTTGTAAACCCAGAAGAAGTTAAAAAAGAAACAGATGTTTTCTTCTAGAACTGTTTTAGTGGAAGAAATCATAGGTTCAACCAAATATCAGAGGAATGGGCAGATGAATACAGGCCAAAAGAGGACATTGACTCGAATTGGTATAAAGAGGTAGAAGAACCAATTACTGAACAAGAGTGGATAGAGTCTGTTCAAGTAGCTAAAGTTAATACAGCTCCAGGCATATCTGGAATCGGGTATAGACTGCTACAAAAAGCCGGCCCTCAAGCAACCAAGCTTTTTGTTAAATTTGTAAATCAGGTTCTAGATACAGGAATAATTCTATCGAAGTGGAAGATAAGCCAGATATTCCCCATTCCCAAACTAACAGAATGGGATTTGTCATTGGCTAGTAGAAATATTTAGAAAAAGTATGGTTAGAGTAATCCAGAAAAGATTAAACAAAGTAATGGTTGAGAGGCATATTTTGAAGGGTCTTAACTTCGCAGGATTACCTGGAGACTTGACAAATAGTCCAATCCACATTGTGAACAATTTATTCGAGTACGCAAAGGAGGAAAAAGAAGAGATGTGGGTGCTACTACAAGATATAAGGAAAGCTTTCAACTCAGTAAGCATAGTAAGCATTCAAAAAGCCTTGGAAAGAATAAAAGTTCCTAGAAAAATAGCTACCTTTATCATAGAACTGTACTCGAAGAGAAACATGAAGGTTATCACAAAGTTTGGATCAACAAATGAATTCGAGGCCGAAGAAGGCATAGATCAGGGAGAAATTATATCTCTGCTGGTCTGGCAAATAATATATGACCCCCTCCTTTGTAAACTTCAACAACAGAGAAAAGGTTTTGAATTGAAACTTCATTGGCCAATTTTAGCTCAAGGGGAAACTAGAGTGGAATCTTTTAGAACAGAATGTATTGCTTATGCAGATGATACCACCCTTATTGCCCTATCTAAAGAAAATTTACAAATGATTATTAGGAAGGCAGAGGAATTCTATAGACTGAATGATATAAAAGTAAATCCAAAGAAAACAGAGCTATTAGTTTTGAACTCAAAATTGAAGAAGGAAGAGCAATTTGTAGAAATGGGTAGAGCGAAGGAAGTAGTACAGGCTCTAGGTGACAAAAAAGCAGTGAGATTCTTAGGTGTTTGGCTAACTACAAAATTACAAACACAGGACTGTATAAGAAGATTACACCAGGAAGTAGGGTCGTTCACCCGAATTATCCAAGACAAGAGGATCTCTGTAGGGCAGATTAAATATTTGAACAATAAGGTATTACTTCCCCGATTAGAGTATAAAGCCAATTTAGTTCTTCTGAACAAAAAAGTCTGTGAAAAGGTCCAGCAACCAATTATAAGAATAGCAAAATGGAAAGCAGGTTTTTCATCAACGGCCCAAATAGTATTATATATCAAAAAAACCTGATAGGCCTTAAATCATTCTGGCAAAGACACACTGAGCATCACTTAACTGAATGGCTCATTAGAGTTAATAATGGAGGTCCCTTGGGGATATCAACAAACTTAAAGCTCAGAAAGGCACAACTAGACCTTTGCAGCCCAAACCCTATATGGGAGTTAAACCGGGAGCAACTCCTAAAATATAGACCATTTCACAATTTGAACTACAGAGTTTTGTTTTTAGCAAAAGAGCTAGAGTTAGAGGTTCCTGAATCTAACTTTACAAAAGAATAGTGCCTGGAGGAAGATACAGGTACGAATGGAACAATAATGTACTACTTAAGTAATATAGGGTGGGCAGGAAATATTAAAAGCCTACAAACGTTAGGTTTATGGTATATAGACCAACTTTATAACACACGCTCTAAAACAATGCTTACCTGGCGACAAGTCAAAAATTTAAGAGATGAAAGCACGAAGGGAAGGAAAGCAGCTTGGTTCTAGCATTTAGAAGAGACAGTTCTGGAAGAGAATTCAAGAAAAGTAAAGGTTAATTATACAGATAATAGAGAAAACCGGTTAGTTTGCTCCTGAAGCTAAAGAAAATCTCAAAAAAAAAATCTAAGAAAGATTGAATCTTATATGATAATAAGGAGAGTCAGGAGTTAAATATAGGGCGTATTAAAAGGAAGACAGAAACTAAAGCAAAGATTGAAGTATGGGCTTCAGGTGATAAAGAGAATCTAGAATTAAAATTCGAAAGTGAAAAGAAAAGAAGAAAAGCAAATTTTGAAAAGAAGCAGATAAAGGAAGTGCCTCAAGAGAAAAGAGCTCTCACGGACATTTCTAAGTGGGTCAACATGACACAGGATAACCAGAGCTTCTCCTTACCTGCAAATCACCTTGTAGACTCATGGCTGGAAAGTAGACAGAACAAAAAATCATTAATAAGGCCCATATCAGAAAGTTTAATAAATTTACTGATCCAGGTACCAATATAGGGAGAAGTTTTAATAGATAGATTGATACAAAATAAAGGCAAAAGAGAGGAGCTAAAAAAGGCATTACAGCAAAATCTGGGTCTGAAAGATCTATTGTTTTATACAGATGGTTCGGTAAAGTGCGATAATTTAGATAGAAATAGTAAATTAGGGTATAATTTAGTACAAGTGGATAAAAAGGGACAGGTTGTCAGAGACATAAAAGGGAAGATGCAAAAGTGGATTTCTTCAACTAGACCAGAACTCATGGGAATTTTTTGCTCAATTCTAATAGCACCAGAAAATAGCAATGTGGTAGTAAGATCAGATAGCCAAGCTGCTATTGCTGCAATTAGGAAGAGAAATATTATAAAAAGAACAAGAGACTAGCTAAAGATTAGTAACCAGACAATTACGTGTGCTATTAGAAAAGCAGTAGAAACTAAAAACATACACCTAACCCTAGAAAAAGTCAAGGCACACTTAGGAGAAGAGTTTAATGAACAAGCGGATGCTTTAGCAAAACTGGTATGCAGCGAAAAAGAAACAACAGAAGTAGGATCAATTGAGTGCAGAGATTTTATCTATAAATTGGAATGGAAAAAGAATAAGGTTGAAATTCCAATTAGAAGCTTTATTAAAAAATATATAAATACCTACTTCAGAGTTAGCTGTTCAATATATTGGTACCAGAAGAAGGATGCAGAGAGTTTGGAGGTTAGACGAATAAACTGGAGAGTATATAAAAGCCTACTAATACTCACCAAAAGGCTCAAGGAAGAAGCCTGGAAGAAAATAACACCTGGAGCTTTAGAATCAGAGCCTTCAATTGTCTATTAGCTACTATGTGCCAGAGAGCTAAGCACAGACCGGACCTCTACTCGACAACAGTCTGTAGAAAATGCAAGATGAATGAGGAAACCTTTGATCATCTAACATCTTGTCCAATAGACCAGAACGTATGGGAAGAGGAAGAAGCTAAACTCTATGTAATGTATTTATTTAACAATAAAGCAATGTTTGTTAATTTTTTAAATTTTATATAATATTTTTGTGTTTTGTTATTTATCAATTCATAGCTTTATTAAAAGCTACATATTTTTTCAATACTAATTTAAATCGGAATAGAATTAAAACAATGCTAGTTTTCTTTTAAAAAAAGTAGGTCATGAACCATGTTGGGATGATAACAATTTCGTTTATCAGTTATAACATTTCTGGCGTCAAAAAAGAGATATTCTAATAGGACTGAGGTTCCTGGAATTGCCAAAAATTTTTGTGCTTGCTGTGCCATTAGAGGTAAGAGTTAATTTATTATTTCACCAAAAAACTAACAGGTTATATTATTCATAAAAAGGATTAAAAAAATCATATTTTATCATTTGGGTATATCAAAATATATCTTTAATTCAGATTCAATGGGACAAATGGGCTAAGAAATTTCTTCAAAAAGTGAATTGAATAATAAAAAAGATGGATTATTTTTAATAGAGGGTGTTGTTGAGTATATATTTTTTGCTTTTTTCATTTTGCATTTTAATTCATCTTTTATTATCTCTAACTTTTCTGACTCAAAGCTTAAATCTTTAAATCTTGGGTCAAGAATAGTAGCGATATACTCTTCTGCTCCTGGTTCATCCTAGCAGTTTCCAAATGAAATTTCTATCTCGTCATACATATCACAAACAATTGAATGTTTAAGAGTTGCTTTCTTTTGAAACAGATGTTCTTGTAATCTTTTAATTAGAGGTAACATCATTGAAAAGGTAGAATAATAATCTCTACCTACTATAATTGTAATATTTGCAAAAGGGCCTAGCAACTCAACTAATTCCTGAACTCCTAACAATTCTTCTTCATTAAGGAGCAAATTTTCCAATATTTTGGTATAATTTCTAATACTTCTTTCTTTATTTTTTGCAAGATCTTCTTGAACTTTTTTATAGCTTATAAAGAGAAAGTAGACATTTTAACAACAAATAAATTGAGTTTCACCTTATCATAGTATCATTAGAAATCAGATCTAGACTGAAATATCTTTATTATTCTGTAATGGATCTTTTTCTTTAGCTATTTCAACCTGTACTAATCATAACATTTCTCTAAATTTATCTTTTTTGGCAATAAATGCATTTAGAGCTTTTGTGCGGTTAATCAATTCAATAGCATATTTTAAACCGTCCGTAACCCCAAGCTGGATTGTGTGAGCTGTATATCGTACATGTAAAGTTTCAAGATTATTTAATTACCAATCCGAATAAGATCAGTACTATAGCTATATTATTACTATATATGAAATTGGGGATAAACAATATAAACAATATATTAGTAAATCTGATTATGACCCTTATGAAAAGTTTTGTTTGTACTAAGTAAATATTATTTTTTAATATAAGTAAACTTGTAGAGCAGGTTCTTGTGCATCTACTGATAAAACTTCATTAAAATCGGACCTGTAGATAAGAAGATATGAGTAGTGATGCCACCAAAATTGATTTTTGAAAAAGGCCTATTTCGTCTTCATTAGAGAAAATTAAAAATTTTTATAAGGAAGAGCAAATAAAATTTACATAGATATGTTCTTTATAATTTCGTCTATTCAAAAAAAGTATCAAATAATTTTGTCTTTCAAGTAAAATAGGTCAAAAACAATTTCGTCTTCAAATTTTAATTTCGGGTTTTAGAACCTGAAATGCTTTCGTCCTCGTGTATAGATATGTCTTTAAAATTCTTTAAATCATATAAAAATTTTATATATACAGGCCTGTTTCAGATTTTGTACTATATTGTTTATATATTTGTTTTGTCCAAATTCTAAATATAAAAATATTGCTAATCTTATCTGAATTGGCAATTAATGCTTTTACAATTGAGCTAGCATTATCAGTTACGCCTGCTACACATTTGTCACGTAAGCACTATTTAGCTAACTCTTTTTATAAACAATTTTCAATATGGGAATGAGTCAGTAGAAAAGGGTCAAATTTTTTCCAAATAAAAGTTTTCTTGACTTTAAGCTTAAATATCTTAACAACTATCTTAAAAAAATTTTTAGCAAATTTGATCAAATAGTTATCAAGATATTTTAGTTTAAAAATTAAAAAAATTTTACTAAAAACGATTTGTCTCTTTTCTACTAACTTACCTATATGTTTTTTTTTTATGTTTTTCTACTGGGAACTACCCAGAGGTGGCATGTGGTCGCTTTTTATTAACTCATTATTTCAAAGGTCTTTTTATATACAGGGAATTCCTAATTTATACCTCCCTCCAATCGTCTGTTTTTCCCAGCTGACTCTAGCAGATCAACCATGTCCAGTGCCCCGTACCATAGGATCATAGGTAGCTTAAAGTGACTACACATCCCTCCAGTACGCTATCTAGGTTGGCCGTTTTTTCATCTACCCGAGAGCTACTTTTTTTTTTTAGTCGGTGTAGCATTAGGTTCCTGATTTCTTACTTCCTAATTCAGTCATTTATCCTTTCCTTTTTATAGTGGATAGTCTTTATGTTTACGACATTTTTTGTTAGATTTTTTCCTTTTTCTGGATGCTGCATAACCCCGTGGCTATGTCATGCAACTCATTATTGTTGTAGTACTATGTCCGGAAACGGTAGAGAGATTCAACGCCTCATCATAGATCTTTTTGCTATTCGTGGTCCTAACACAGTTTCTGTCATCCACTAGACTCGAACCGGCGACCTTGCGAATAGGACCCCAGAGCGCTAACTACTGCGCTATCCGACCCAGGGTTCTCCTCCATAAGTTTGAATGTATGTGAATATGGAAAACTTTTATTGTAAGTAAAGTTTGTGCATTTCAAACTTGGAAGAGAGCCAATGAGCCATAATTCCAACATCGGCAAATTTTATATATAGATATATATCGATTACTAACCAGTAAG
Organism: Gigaspora rosea; assembly: GCA_003550325.1. Taxonomy (NCBI): domain Eukaryota; kingdom Fungi; phylum Glomeromycota; class Glomeromycetes; order Diversisporales; family Gigasporaceae; genus Gigaspora; species Gigaspora rosea. Next base: position 51,819 of record QKWP01000636.1, read on the forward strand.
ATATATATCGATACTAAATACCTCTGCTGATTTCTATTAATAGTGATAGTAATCGATATATATCTGGTTATCTGATTTCAATCGATTACTATCACTATCAATAGAAATCGGCAGGAGTATTTAGTATCGATATATATCTTACCCAATTAGTCATTGATATATATCTATATATAAAATTTGCTGATGATATAGACATTAATTGATATATATTTGATATGATATTAATTAATAATTATTATATTCACATAATCATGCTTTTTGCAAATTTTTAAACGTTTTACAGGTTTTTGCAAGTTTTTGCAATTTAATATAAAATTATTTATTTATTTATTATTGTCGGCATTGTCAAATCACACTACTGGTGTCCAACACCACTATAATTTTTATTTTGAGTTGTAGTATAACATAAAAATTAGGTGTAATACAAATTTTTGGATATTTTTAAAAAATAACTAGAATGCAAAAACTTGTTTATAAAATTATTTTTGAGGCTCTAACAAAAAAAATTCCTCATAAAATTTTGGTATAATCAATGCCCCTGCCCGATCCCAGGTCTTAATCCTAACCCTAATATTAATCGAAATTTAGTTTCTGTTTTTATTTTGATTTGCATGTTATATGAATTTCATATTACTGGTGCTGAACACTATGGTGCGATATAACATTTCTAGCGTCAGATCTGCATCAGATACCGATTTTTAGGTGACGCACGTCATCTGCCGATTGGTCATCTGACGTGCGTGAGTTGTAATCGTAGGTTTTAAACTGACACACTATTATAATCCCATGTTTAACAAATACTAATTATCGTGATACGTTCCATACTAACATTGCCTTTTAGATCGAAATCTTTATTCAATTTAAAAAAAATAAAGTACGCCATCCGGCGTCCCCTCAGAAGGGGTTTAATAAAAAAAAAATTTAAAAAAAAAATACAATTTAACAAACGACACGAAAACAACACAATCCGCACCAACTGAATACCACATACCAAAAAACTAAAAAAAGCAGGACAAGCACGAACTCCAACGATGTACTAACGACAGATTTTGCGATGGCGACTTCAACAATGAATTCTACGACAACATCAACGACGACGATTCACCTACAGTGAAATTAAATTAGAAGAAAAAAAAAGAACGTTAGTCAGGTATGAAAAAAAAACACAATGCTAAAAAGGAAGAATTCATATACTAAAGAAACGTAAACACAAACCAAGCCACAAACTCCAATGACGACTCCCACAGCAACTCCAACAACAATTCCAAAGACCTACAACAAAATCATACCTAAAAAAAAAAAAAAAAAGCATAACACCGAAGAGAAGAATTCATACACAAAAAAATAAAAATTTAGCAAAACTTACGAACGAAATTTATAACAGCACCAACGACGGCGATTCCAACGGCTCCAACGTCGACTCCAACGACGGCTCCCACGATGATTCCAATGACCTACATTGAAATCATATCTAGAAAAAAAAAGCGTTAGTGATGTGAAAAAAAAACACAATACCGAAAGGGAAGCGAAAGCCACGAATGTTGTAAAATGTTTCCGCTATGTAAGTCTCGGTAAACAAGTTCTTTTGAATGAATCGATTCAAGATCCAAAGCTATATAGTAAAAGAGACTCAACTTATCTTTCCATTCCAATTGTAGTACTTGTACAAGATTTTGTCGTAACAAGCCTTCTGGTGCAAGCTTAATGACTTTAACAAGGGTTAAAAGACTCCAACGGCATAGTAATGTAAAAAAAGAAAAAAAAAAGTGCCAAAAGTGCAAAAAGCTTACCTGAAGTGGTTTGTGCGATACAAAGATTATATGGTACTGGTGCAATTATAATAAACCTTGTTAATGATAATAATCCAGGTTGATGCTAAAAGAGTTAAAGCTAACTCTACAAAAAAAAGCTATATAAAAAAAAAATAAAATAATAATAACGAAAAAAATTTTTTTTTGATTTTGATGATCTTGCGTCAGATTACAACCCACGCACGTCAGATGACCAATCGGCAGATGACGTGCGTCACCTGAAAATCGACATCTAACGCCCGTCGGATTAGATCTGACGCGCGTCAGATTAGATCTGACGCAAGAAGCGATTTGAGGCACAACATATTCACTTATATTTCTCATATTTGCTATTTCTTGCAAAGTGTCGGAAAAGTTAGAATAGGTATACTTGTAAGATTATATGTTTTCACAATTGAGTCTACATATAATGTGGAGTATAGTTTATTTTTAAATTATGCATAGTATGTAGTATGGTATCATACCTAATAGACTGATGATCAGATAGTTAATTTTTGTATTACGTACGTACGTATTTGATGCATGTTACAGATTTCCAATTTGTAAGATTGGAAAAATTTGAATAACGACAGTGTAGATGTACATACTACCAGATGCACTGAAATACGATATAAATCAAGACAGTAAAAAAAAAAAGATGATTCTTGGTGTTATTTTTTTAATTGGCATCTTACGCACCCAAATTTTTATTAAGATTAGAATGTCAAATATGCTTGCATATTTTAATTAAATTAAAGAATAGTTCCTTATCAGTTATTAAAAAATGTAAATAATAAAAATTTGATTTTAATATATATACATATATAATCAATTTTTAATATATAAAAAAAGTTACATAAACTATTAAGCGTGAATACGATTGATAAATTTTTGATCAATTTAAAATTGTGATGCAGAAATGTATTTATAAGCTTGTATATAATAAAAATTACTTTTACTCTCTTAATCGTATCTATAATTTTTTTTTAATTCGAAGGTCAACAATAAGTAAATATTTGAAATCATTTGATTTCTAGTTGTTTTTCATAACCATTAATTAAATATTGTTTGATTGAATTTTAAAGAATATGATTATTGAAATACAATCCGATGATGAGAATTTACATATTGAAAAAATAATTCAAATTTCAAAAATGAATTTGATGAAGCATCAGTAATTGATTTAACATCAAATCTATCGAATCATAAAAGTTTATATGATAATGAGTCTGAAGTTAGTATAACTTAAATAAATTTAATGGATTTAATGATTAATTTATATATTTGATTAAAATAGATTTATAATTGATCTAAATATTTTTAGAATGAATTGGCAAAAGTTAATTATCATGAAATCGAAGATAATGAGCATAATAAAAATGAAGATATTGAGTATAGTGAAATCAAAGATGCTGATTATAATGAAATTGACGATATTGATTATAATAGTTTTGAAGATACCAATTATAATGAGATTGAGGATACTGATTATAATGATCTTGAAGATACTAGTTATGATACAAATGAAATTCATTTAATAACAGAAAGCTTGCGAGTAAATGAAATTCAGCATACAATTTTTCCTATGGAATATCCACCTACATCGTCTAAAGGCATTGCAATTTGTTATAATATAAAAAATTGGGAATCATATGAAGCAGCATTTGAAAATGTAAGTAATCATATTTAATTTATAATTTATTATAAAATTAAACTTTATATTTTATATTAATACCTACTTTATTATAAGATGCAATATATGACCGGAAAACCAATGGGTGGTGGTGAAAAGGCAATTTGGAGTCCTTATTTAAATTGTACTGTAAAAAAATATTACAGAACATGTACAGGTGTAAAAAACTGCATGTTCTTAGATAATTCAATTAAAGACACAAGTCATACTGAAGTCGATATAAGCAAGGATTTTATTCAACAAAATGATGAAATTTCACTTTTACAAAAAACAAAAGAGGCTGTAAGCAAATAAACTTAATTTATATTTATATAATATATTATATTGTTAATTAAATTTAATTGTTTATTAAATTTCAATAAAAAATTTCTTGCAATGAAAGAAATAAAATGTCCTTATAATGAACAAAAATGCCATGGCAATTTTGTAGTACAAAAGCGATCAAAAAATATTTCAAATGCAACAGATGAATGGTTTATTGGTTGTAGCCGCTGGTGGGAAAAAGAAAAAGGAAAACATTTTTTTCAACCATTAAAAAAAGATGTTGATCCAATTTTACTTAATAAATTATTTAAAAATGAACCGGTATTTTAATTTATACTTTTAATTATTAATTTATTGTATTATTTTATTAATTAATAAACTTACTTTAGATTAATTTATCAAGTAATACAAATTCATGTTCAGTTATTCTTTCTACAAAATCACATAGTACTAAATGTAGTAAATATTTATATATTATATTTAAATATTAAATAATAATTTATTAATTTTATTTTAAATTCTTTTAGGTTTTTTACATAAAGATTCAAATGGCATTATAGAGGAAGGAAAAATTATTAAAAAAAGCTGCGATGTTACTTTTTATAAATTTATTCCATGTGATTTAAAAAAAACACCATATGTTATATTGGTTAGTAAAGGTATACATAAACATTCACCACCACCACCTGAAAGAGTTCCAAAAGAAATTATGAATAAATTAAAAACAATGATTGAAACAGCAAGTGGTGATTTAGTAGATATATCTCCACGAAAATTAATATCTAGTAAGTAAATATATCTCCACGAAAATTAATATCTAGTAAGTAAATATATCTCCACGAAAATTAATATCTAGTAAATAAATATTTAATAGTTTATAATAATAATTAATAATATTATTACTAATATATATTATATAATATAAATAGGTAATCTTATTAAAGCTACTTTTGGAACTAATTATCTCTCAGAAGTTCATGCGTTACTTAATAATTTAGATAAATTAAGACATTTAGTTTCAAAAGTTCAAAAAGAACATAATCCTTATGGGCAAGGTATTCTTGGTTTAACTTATAACATATGGAAAGAAAAAAAAGAATATGAAGATTATATTCAACAAGCAGGTAAATAACAAATAATTTAAATAATTAAATAGTGTATTATAATTATGTAATTGTTTATAATTAAATATTTAACAAAAATGATAAATTTAATATATATATAGGCGTATTTGCTGATGGACAAATTATGGTGATTTGTATTTCTAAATTACAAGCAGAAGCTTGGAAATCTCTTGAATACTTTGAAATTGATGTAGCATTCAAACGTGTTCAAGGAAATATTAATGAACTTGAAATAAATTCTTATAATGAATGCTATAAAATTGGTAAAACTATTATTTATTATATATATATTTTATATTTAATTTTATTATTACTAATTTATAATTTAATATTTAGCATTAACATATGCTCGTGTATTTACAAATATTACAAGCTCTATTGCATATGAACGAATGTTTAGTGCATTATTTAATTGGATTAATCAATTAACTAATTCTTTTCCAAAAATTTTTCATATTGATGGAGCTGGATGGAAATGTATTCTTGGTGACTTAGATCAAGCTCAAGCTAAAGGCTTAGGGCTTGCGCTTAATAAGCTTTATTCAAATTTAACATAGGAAGAACATTTGCTTCATATTTTTAAGAGCTGTAGAATACATTATAATAGGTATATAGATTTATTATATTTTATCTATTAAAATAAAATTTTTTATTTAATTTAAAAATATATATTATTTATTTTTAGAAACATCAAAAATAATAAATATTCTAGTCATATTAAGCATTTAATGTATGAATATCCAAATGCTAATACAAATGAAAGAGTTGAAGAAATTTTTCAAATATTAAAAGGACCCAATAAACCAAATATAAATGGTTAATATTAATTAATTTAATTATTCTAAAATTTTTTATAATATATAATTTATTTTTTTTAATTTTTTTTAGATTGGATTGCATATTATTCAATTTCTTGGATACGTGGTTCATTGAACTATATTTATTCATTTATTAGTAATGATATTTGGGATAAAGCTCCAGACAATACTAATGTTGCTGAAGCATGCCATTCAAATGCAAATCGGGATGGTAAATTTTTATCACTTGAGAATGCAATTTTAATGTAAGTTAATTAAGTTTTAAAATTTTTTAAATTTTTTTTTTTTTTTTAAATGTTAAAGATGAGACCTTGCTTTTATCTTTATTAAATTTAATAGAAACTTTTTACAATACTGAAAGAAATTTCATTTTTTTAAATCTAATGCTAAGAATAAAAACTCAGACATATATCTAAGTAAACCTAAATACTTATCTGTGGCCTAAACCTAATTTTTTAAATTTTTATTACATATTTAAATTTATTAAGACTATTACTTTAATAAGAGCTAAAAGGTATGAACAAGAAATTTTATAGCATGTAATACTCAAAAGAAATATGGAATTCGTAAAACTGGCAAAAATCTTGGAGTAATAGCATGTGAAAAACAAGCTATTTGCAGATCAGGTAAATTTTTATTAATATATAATAATAATTTAATATTAAATATTAAATATAAATTTTATAGCAAAAAAAAAAGAGCGAATTCTATTAGTAAAGCAGAATCATCTACTAAATCAAAGCGAACAAAAAGAATTAAAAAAATTGAAAACTCTCAAGATTTAACAGATACGTTGGCTGAATTTGATTTAGAAAAAGAAGAAAAAATTCTACTTTTAAAGAAAAAAAAATTAGAATTAGAAGAAAGGGAGTTGAAAATTGAAAAAGAAAATCAAGAATTAGGTCTTAAAGAATAGAGTATTTAAAGATGTAATTAATTTAGAATTCTTTGCATTACATAATATGAATATAATAATATGAATGGTAATGCAAATATGCAATTACTACAAACATAGTCTGGATTATTTTCATTAGTGACACACATAAGGATAAGACAAAATGCTTTAATTATTAATCATGCAAAAAGTGTGGAATCATAATTTTTAGCATAATGATTCAAACCTCTTAATCGTTTTTAGTTCATAAATATAACTATATACACATTTGATTGCCAAACCATATGTACACATATTTGAATAGGTAATACAATATATATATTAATTAAATATGCAAATGAAACGATTTATAGTAAAAGACAAAAGCACATCATTGAAAATAAAAAAATTCTAATTATTTTTATCGATATTAGGTCCTGGTTCATTATAATCTGGTCTTGGTCTTATCAAAGACCGATCCATCACTATAAAGTAGTTAAAATTAACAGTTATACATTTTAAATTAATTCAGTTGATAAACTTTATTATCTTATAATTTAGTTATATTATAGTTAATTTAATATTAAGTAGACGATCATATTCAACTCAGAAGAGCACAGAATCATTAGCATACTCAATTCAGAAAAAAACAAATTTACTAGCGTACTCAACTCTGCAACGTGTGTAGACTCTATTGTAAATCAGATGACCCTACTTGTAAAGTTCAAGAAAAGTTAGGTTATTTTCTTGCAAAGTTTCGAAAGTAAGGAATAAATAAAATAAAATAAAATTAAAAAAATAAATAAAAAAAAACAAACAAAAACAAAACTAAAAAAATAACAAAAAAAAACAAAAACAAAAAAATAAACTATTATATTTGCTTATATTCGCTCATATTTGCTTATATTCAATTATATTTTCATATTCACGACTTCTTGCAAAGTGCCAGAGACGTTAGAATTGGCATTCTTGTAAAGTGCCGGAAAAGTCAAATCGTTTTCTTGCAAGGTTATAAAAGAAGTAAGAGATAAATAAAATAAAATAAAAAGTAAAAAAAAAAGAAAACAACAAAAAACAAAAATATAAGCAAACTAAATAAAAAAATAAATGAAGCCCCAAATCTTCATTTCTTTGAATGTAATCTTGCAATTCAGAAATCGACAAAGGTTTTTGCAAAGTGCTGGAATAAAATAAATTAATAAAAATAAACCAAAAAAAACAAAAACAAAAAACATGAAACGAAAAAATAAATAAAGCGAAACTTTGCAAAAACTTGCATTCTTGAATTTCGAAATTGCTAAAGTAATTAGTTGTATGTTCTTGCAAAGTGTCGAAAGGCTGCGCAAAGTGCCTAAAAGTTGTTGGATTTCTTGCAAAGTGCCAGTAGTAAAGTGTAGAAATAAAATAAAAAAATTAAAAAATAAAAAAAAATAAAAATAAAAAAAAACAAAACAAACCTAAAAAAATAAAACAAAACAAAAAAAAACAAAAGGAGAATGAAAAAAACAATGTAAAATTAATAGATGATCTATGATTATAAACAAAAAAAATAAACAATGATCTAATCTGATCTTGTAATACAATCATCAAAAATCATCAAAACATTTCGAAAATATTAGTCAAACACATCCTTGATATGATCTAGGTTACAGATTGTCTTAAAATATTTTGAAAGTATTCGAAATATTAAAAAAAAAAAGAAAGAGAAAAAAAGAAAAAGAAAAAAGAAAAAAAAAGAGAGGAGAAAAAGGAAGAGGTGGTAAAAGCAAGAGAGGATAAAAATAGCTCAAAACAGCATTTTTTTTAAGTTTTTTCGCATACTTTGTGGAATATATTTTTATGATCCTTGGTAGCTTATAGATCAAATGGGCTTAAGAGATTTTGAACTTAGTTTTTTTTTTTTTTACCCAGTGATTTGGGTTGAAATTTTCATAACAGGTATGTAATCATTAAAGATCTGTTAATCGTTATATATTATTTTAAATAATTATGATTATGATTTATAGATATATAATGATTTAATATAAAAGATGATATCCAATTAATTGATATATATCAATATTTTATAATCGATATAAAACGATTAAGTGTTATATATCGATTAATATCTATATATAAAATTTGCTGATGAATATATAGTTTGTGATTTTGAGTCTTTAAGTCTGTAGTAAATACAAATGATTCTAATATATTGTTGATTAAATTTTTTAATAGGCAATTCTCCAGTCTAAGGATAGGAATTATATAGTCATTAGTCGATTAGTCGACGATTAGTCAACTAATCGACTAAATTTTTTTATAGTCAGTCGATCGATTAGTCGATTAGTCAATTAGTCGATTAGTCGACTAGTCGATTAGTTAACTAATCGATTAGTCGACTAATCGATTAGTTGACTAATTGATTAGTCAACTAATCGACTAGTTGATTAATTGACTAATCAATTAGTTGATTAATCAATTAGTCGATTAGTCAATTAGTCGATAAGATTAATTATCTATTTCATATTTTCATTGCTATATTCCTGGTATTCATTTTTTTGTATATTTATTGACTAGCCAATTAATCAACTAATAGATTAATTAACTAATCAACTAATCGACTAGTCGATTAGTCAATTAGTTGACTAATCGACTAATCAACTAGTCGATTAGTCAACTAATTGACTAGTCGATTAGTCGACTAGTCGATTAGTTGACTAATCAATTAGTCAACTAATCGATTAGTCGATTAATCGATTAGTCAATTTTTAGTCAGTCAACGACTAATAGTTTTAGTCGACTGACTAATCGACTAAAAATTTTTAACCGATTTCTATCCTTACTCCAGTTAACTGGTTCAAAAATTTTTTTTTTATATATAAATTTTACTATAAGTGTGAATACACAGCGTCTCTATCTAAAACTTTTTTTTATACTAAGTTAATTACCTTTCTGGCTTAAGAGACTTTTGTAAAGCTTATTAAAATGCATCTAATGGTGGTTAGAGCTCAAAATTGGCTTGGTGAATACCAAGATATCTTTAAAAAACCTTTCTTTTACTATATAAATTTCTTTATAAACAATACTATTGTTTGCAAAGAAATTTACATAGTAAAAGAAAGGTTTTTTTTAAAGATATCTTAGTATTCAGCAAGCTGATTTTAATGCTCTAACCACCATTAAATGCATTTTAATAAGCTTTACAAAAGTCTCTTAAGCCAGAAAAGTGATTAACTTAGTATAAAAAAGTTTTAGATAGAGATGCTGTGCATTCACACTTATAGTAAAATTTATATATAAAAAAAAAATTTTTGAACCAGTTGACTGGAAAATTGCCTATTAAACAATTTTCAGTATAGTTTATTGCCTCATGCATTTTTTGTCTGAACATATCATAATCTGGAAATTGAAACGGTGGCTCTGCTTTATATAAAAGATTATGAAGTCGATCGTTTCTCAAAACATTAAAAGGTTGCATATCATTAATAATCCATGCTAATATTCGGGAAGTAATTCTGTTTTGTTTTTTTTTGATAATGGTATTCTATGAATTAATACTTCTGGCAGAGTATATTGTGATAGATCAGATTATAGGCTATGGTTGGGTCGTTTCTTGTACACTACTTAGCAGCAATAAAGTTTTATTTTTATCTAATCTATGTTCGGTTTGAAATGTGTAGCTAAATTTGTTGTACTTGTCGTTAATTTAAAGACACTTGGACATTGTCGCTTTTTATCCTCATTACTGATCCATATGTTGCATTTAATTTTTTTACCAACTTTGTCTTTTTACATATGTTTCTATACCCAACTCTTTCTTGGTTTAGACCTTTTTTTAGTATTAAAATTTCGGGAATTACTAATTTTTCATTTTGTATTTTGAGTAAATGCATTAGATGATTCTTTATTTAAAGAAGGTATGCTATTCAAAAAATTTTCTAATGAAACTTCATTATTTATAGAAAGTTCGTCATCTAATGATAAATATAGATCTTTATCTAAAGTTTGCTCATTAGAATATAAGGGTAATTCATTATCTGATATTAAGTCTGTTTCTTTGTCAGATTGTAAATACGATTTGTCTAAATACACATTTTCATCTAAAAAGTTTTGTAGAGACATTTTTGTGAATTTTATTAAAGAGGTATAATTGCTTTCTTTTTTATATTTGATTTTAAAGTAAATGAATATTTCTTTAACTTCCAATTATATGCCTTGTATAAGGTCGCTTGCTTAGAATAAAATTATACTTATATAAACTATTGCTAAATAGTCATGTAACAATATTCATTGCATATATGCAATTGTTTATGTTTAATACAATTGTTCTTTTTTTTTTTTATTAATATAGTTTATATTTTTATAATTAAATGCATATGAATAACAATAAGTTAGTCTTTAAACTGGAATCTAAAAAAAATTAACCTTTTAACAACTCTAAATTAAGAGATAAAAAATTCAAGTGGGTCTGAATTTTTATAATATATGTTGAAAAATAGATAAATAAAAATTTGTTTAGTAATTTTCTTTTATTTATATTTTAATAAAAAAGTGCTTTTTTTTTACAGAATAATGTGTATAGTAGATATTCATATGTATCATTTTATCAATAATCACTTTATCACTTTACTGAACACTCTATCACACAGCATAATTATTAATATATAACAATGACTGATGATTATAATTATTGTTAAATATGAAATGATACATATCTTTGTCGGCTAATGATATTCATTAGCAATTGAGAACAAACATGAAAATTTCAAAAAATTTCAATATTCAAATTTTGCTAACCTTTTTCAAACGAGTTAAAGCAAAAAAATTTTTTTTAAAACAATTGAAATATACAACTATATTGGTCTATTCCCAGATAAGTTATCTATTATTATTATGACAATGATTTATGATCAGTATGATATACTTTCTAAGTCAACTAACCTATTTTTGGACAAAGTGTTTGCCCTTTATTGTTATATGGAATCTTTGCTAGGAAAATCACCTTTCGAGATTTTCCGATTGGACAAATTTGGACCAACTTAGACCAGAATATTGGTTTTTATTTACATGTAAATTAGCCATTATTTTATTAATTCTATAGTTTATTTAATAAATTATAGAATCAATAAAGTAAAGACTGATTTACATATAAATAAGAACCGATATTCTGGTTTAAGTTGGTCTGAATTTGCCTGATCAGAAAATCTTGAAGGGTGATTTTCCTAGCAAAGATCCCATGTAGCAAAAATAAAATTATAATTCAATGGAGTGTGTATTATACTATACTATATAGAGTAATATAATATTTTATATTCAGGAAAGAAGCTCTATAGTGTCTTTACAAGACCTGGATCTTGTATATGGCAATTTACAGTAGTCACTTTAGCTACCATAACACATTATTTATAATAAATTCTATTGTTGATTTTAGTTTCTTTGTACCAATTTTTTATATATCGAACTCAATAATATTACTATAAAGTGTATGAACAATACATAGCATATACTGTATTTGATGTTATAAATATTTTTTTAAATAAGGGTGCTAACATTTATTACCTAATATCTATTTACTATAGGGGTTTACCCTCTACCCCCAGGTAAGATCTATAAATAGAATTTTAGCTAATCAAATTTAACTAAAGTAAGATTTTTTTTGACCTACTCTCTAAAATATTACCTAATAAATGTTAGCGCCCTAAATTATATTTTTTATTTTGCTAATATAAAATCGATTGGCCAATTTTGAAAAAATCAACTAGCTAAGCCAAAAATTTTGCTTTAGTCAATTTTTTTGTATATCAGCCAAAATCACTATATATGACATAATATAAAGTAGAAAGGGTAATTTGATAAAGTTAAAATAACTAATATAAAAACTTATTTATTTTAATATTAATAAATATTTTATTTTTTGTATTAAACTTTATATATAATTTAGAATTATTTTATATAATATCAGTAATATAATATCTTTTTTTAAAGTAACATTAAATGGAATTATACATCATATCAAAAAGTTTAAATTTAAAGTAGTAGGGATAATTTGACGAATTGATATTATCTCATGTAATTCAGCAATCAAAATCAGATAATTTTTATACCATTCGATTTATCTCGATGATACAAATCAAATAGTATAAAAATTACCTGATTCTGGTCATTGAGTCATGATATATTTTCAATTATATGCTACACAAAAAGATCCTTGAGGAGGATTTTGACAAAGTGTAAACCTGACTAATAATCGATGATATCTTGTGATCCAGTAATCAGAATCAGGTAATTCTTGTACTATTTGATTCGTCTTATTGAGACGAATCAAATGGCATAAAAATTATTTGATTCCAATCATTAGATCACATGATATCCAAATTCATCAAATTACTCTTCTTTACCTTATTACGTTATATTATGGTTATATTACTGTTATTATTTCAAAATATTTCAAAATATATTGCAAAATATTGCAAAATAGACCAAATAAAAAAATGCAAATTACCCCTCTTCAGGGGTTGCAAGAAGTAATATTTTGCATATTTTGTGATATTTTCGCATAGTTTCACAATATTTTGCAAATTTTTGCAAATTCTAAAAATTTTTTAAAAATAAATAAACGATATACATATTTACATAATCATACTTTTTTATAGGTTTTTGCATTATTTCATAAGGTTTCACAAATTAATATAAAATTTTATATTTTTTTATTTATTATTATACATTATATTTTAGGAGTTTGCTATTTATTGCTAGTGGTGATCATCACCAGTGATCAATTTACCAATTAAAATTCAGGATCAGGTGTAACATATAGATCAATTTTTGTATAACAAAAACAAAAATTTTTTAAAAAATTGCTAAAATTGCTTCTAACCTAAAATTTTGTCTATGAAACTACTTTTTTTTATGCAAAAAAAAAAATTCCTTGCTAAATTTTACTATATACAAAGCCCTATCCTAATCTCTAACCTTTACCCTTACCCTAATATTAAAGAGATTTAATTTTTATTTAATACAAACTGTTTGTTTTGTTTATTTTGTTTTATGCATTGTAGATTACTGGTGATAATCACCACTAGCAATAAATAGTAATTTTAAATATTTTATATTTATTAAATCTACATTTTAAATTAATATTATCCCTTACTTTGTAGAGGTTCGCAGGCAAATTTGCTTGTATAATTACTATAAATATACCTCTGATCTAGTTTTTAATCATTTAAGATATTTAAATAAAATTTGGTATTATATTATTTAAGAACAAGGATTATATTTTTGAATTATTTAAACTTACATTATAAGACAAAAAGTTTATGTTGCTTATAAGCTGAAAATATTAAATTTTAAAGAAATTTTTTAACCAAAAAAATATTTTACAATATTTTGACAAATTCTTTAATATTGGTTTTAAAAATATAGTTTCTTATACAACTTTGTAGTTTATATAAAGGATGACAACTTTCATTATTTAACTTTAAATAGTTTACTTGTAAAAATTAGGACTTGTATTAGAAGTGAAAATTTTTTTTATAGACAGGAACATATAAAATTTGAGAAAACCTAAAGAAAAAATTCTATAGTAAAAGTTCCAAAACAAAAACTTTAAACTTTTATTACACTAAAGTTTTTTAATAATTTTAAAAAAATTTTATAATAAAGTTGATAAAACAGAACTAATATTATATTTTTTACTTAGAAAGTATATAGCTAAAATTAATATTTAAGGTTTTATTTAAAAAATTTAAAATTTTACAATTTTCGCAGGCAAATATGCCTGCATAACAAATTAAGGGATATATTTTATTATATATTATATTATTATATAGTATTATTTTTACATTATTACACTTTGTCGCATCTAATTCTATTACTATATACAAAAAACTAGCTCTACACACTTATTTTCACTCACCCCACAGTTAGCTATTATCTTCACTTTTTTGTTTTCTATTGTCTTTGCTTTGGCTATTTTTTTTGTTTTGGCTATAACTTTTGTTTCGCTTTTTTTTCTAAATATTTCAAAAAAATGAAAAAAAATAAAAAAAAACATTTTTCAAAAGTGTTGGTGTTCTTGCAAATTGCCAGAAAAATCTAGTATGTTCTTGCAAAGTGCCAAAAAGTGTTCTTTGTAAAGTGCTGGAATAAGTCACAAAGTGTCGAAGAAGTCAGAAATAAATAAAAAAACAAACAAAAAAACATAAGTATAAGCAAACTAATAAAAAAAAAAATAAGTTTAATATGCTTCACATGGGTGTGATGTGCTTGTATATCGCACCCTAATTTGATTGGCTAAATTTGCAGATCATTATTTTAAAAAAAAATATCCAATTTTTGTTAATATTCTTTAGACTAAGAATTAGTTTAAGAAATTTTAAAAAAAGTCTTAAAATTTGTTGCGCCTATATGCAAAATTTAGCGCTGAACAAGTTTACTTAGTCAACTTAGAAAGGTTATCTTAATAAAATTTAGAGAAATCGTCAAAAAATGAGTTAAAAAAATGAAAAATTGCGAATATCTTTAAATTTTGATAAGACAACCTTTCTAATTCGACTAAGTAAACTTGTACAGCACAAAATTTTGCATATATATACAAAGAAATTTAAGAATTTTCTAGTAAACCTTCTATACTAACCCTAACCTAAAAGTTTTTACAATAATTTGTTTATTTTTTTTTTAAATAATGATCTACAAATTTAGCCAATCAAATTAGGGTGCAATATATAAGCACATCGCAGGGTACGATATATGCATTTATTCAAAAAATAAAGCCCAAATCTTGTAAGAGTTCATGTTCTTGCAAATTCAAAAATTGCGAAAGCTGGGTTAATGTTCTTGCAAAATGCCAAAAAAGTTGCGAAGTGCCAAAAAAGTCTAGATTGGTTTTTTTGCAAAGCACTAGAAAGTAAGAGTTCTTTTTTCGCAAAGTGCCAGAATAAAATAAATTAATAATTTAAATTTAAAAAAAAAAAAACAAAAAACAAAAACAAATTATGTCAAACAAAAAAATAAATAAAGT
Source organism: Gigaspora rosea (assembly GCA_003550325.1). Taxonomy (NCBI): domain Eukaryota; kingdom Fungi; phylum Glomeromycota; class Glomeromycetes; order Diversisporales; family Gigasporaceae; genus Gigaspora; species Gigaspora rosea. The sequence continues at coordinate 67,380 of QKWP01000636.1, forward strand.
CCTAAGGGCAGTGTCATTAATCACCTGATTATTTTTTATCAGAGGCCTACCCCCCTATTTTTTAATATATATAGAGTCAGGTTCTTATATATAATTTCAACTTTTTTTACCCCCCTCCCTCCTAGAAAATCACCTGATTTTTGTTACTCCCCTAACTAAACTATTATTTTTTTAAAAAAGCGCTCTTGAAAATTTAGAAATTGCTGGAGACATCAGTTGTATGTTTTTGCAAAGTATCATATCAGAAGTTTGGGTTGATTTGCGCAAGATTCAAAAAGTTGGTTGTTTTCTTGCAAAGGTGTTTTGTAAAGTGCCGAAATAAAAATAAATAAATTAAATTAAAAAAAATAAATAAATAAAAAAAATGAAAAAAAAACAAAATGAAAACAAAACAAACAAACCAAAAAATAATGAAACAAAAATAAAAACTGTAATGAAAACAAAAAAGCAAAAAAAAAACAAAATAGAAGATCTAATAATTATAAACAAAAGATCTAATCTGATCTTGTACAAATTTAAACATCATCAAACTATTTCAACCTATTTCAAAAAATTAGTCTAATGTGTGATCCAGGTTACAGATTTACAGATTTAGCTTGGTTCTAGTTCTAAAATATTTTGAAATGGGTTTGAAATGTTTCATAATATATTATGAAATGTTTCGAAATTACTTTTGAAATATTTTGAAAATTTGATATTTCGAAAGAGTTTTACTAAAACGCACCTATGGTGGTTTACACCAAGTTATACAAAACAATTAGAATAGCCAATAAAATTTAAGATCAGGTGTAACATAAAATTTCGATTTTTTGTTTATTTTTTTTAAAAAAACGTTCATATTTCAAAATTTTGCTTATGAAACCATCTTTGGGGCTCTAATAAAAAAAATTCCTTGCAAATTTTGTATATACTAATGCCCCTGCCAAAATCCCAGGCCTAACCCTAACCCTAAAGTAATTCAAATTTATTTTTTGTTTTATAAAAGTTTATTTTTTTGTTTTTGTTACACAGATTTGCAAATCTAATTTACCTATGGTAGTAAAACACCATAAGTGCATTTTATAATAATTGTTTCAAAATATTTCAAAATATATTACAAAATATTTTGCTTATATTATGGTTCATAAGACCTTATGTAAGATTACGCTATTATAAATTTGCTAATATCATTTTAATTAAATTGGGTTTTTGCTTTGAAAATAGAGTTCTAAGGTTCCCAAACAAAAATTAAGATTTTTGTTAATATTTCAAAAGAAATTGTGTTATACATTATTTTTCGAAATACAGTCAAACCTCCATATAGTCACCCTCTATATAGTCACAAAACCAATATAATCACTTTTGTAAGTTTACCAACCTTTTTACTATAATTTCACCTCTATATAAGCACATTTGCATTATAATCACTATCACAATTTTTTATTTACCATCTATATAAAACTACTCCTACATAATCACATTATTATTATAATACTTTGAATTAATTATTTGATTGTTATAAATACCGTAAAATTCGGACATGGGTACCCCCCTGTGCGGTGTACCCCTTGTCAGTTTGAGAGGCCCGACGGTGACTTATACCCGGGTATTAAATATACTTCTAATAGTGCGATCGTCATACACAATTTCAAAGTTATAAAAAACCGGTTTTTCAATTTGAATTGCAATTAGTCACGCATTTAATATAACAAACTCTAGTTTAATTTTTAATATATTTGACTGCGGACATAATATTATTAATACGATACACATTTTTTCATATCAAATATTAGCAAAACGTACACGATTCATTTGATATAAGCAAACTTTTACATAGCAATGAATCAGCTTTATTTGAAAGAAAAAAAATTATAGAATTCGACCATTATTCCCAATCATTATCGACCCTAATTTCTTCATATTTGTCATTATTATCATCAAAATTCAACGCTTCTTCTTCATTCGTATCGACTGAATCCTCACCCAAAATTTCGTAATTAAACACCAAATCGTCTTCGGACCCATCCATTTCTACTGAAATACCGCAGCATTTAAAGGCTCTTCTAATTATACGAGGGTCAATTTCATTCCACGATTCTCCTACCCATTGAGCCAAAGTGGAATATAATGGCTTTTGAATGCGTCCAGCAGGCGTAAATGTATGAGAATTATTAATCATCCATTGATTGTAACGAAAGCGCACCTATAGTATAAAAATTCGTTAATACAGTATTCTTCAAAATAAAAAAAAATAAAAAACCATTTTAATATACTGTACCTTTTCTTTAAAGGGTTTATTAATCGCAACATCAAGAGGTTGCAGTTTACTCGTTAGTCCAGCTGGAATAACCGCAAGATGAGTATTGTTTTCTTGGAATTCATGCTTAACGGAATCTACCAGATGACCTCTAAACGAATCTAAAATAAGAAGAGATTGTGGGTTTTCTAATTCACTACGCTCAGTCCACACATTATTTATCCAATAGTGCATCTCGTTTTCATTGCACCATCCTTTTTCATTTACGCGAATAATAACATCTTCAGGAAAGGTTTCACGAGGAATATTTTTTAACTTAAAAATACACACTGCAGGGAACTTTCTTCCATCCGCAAGGCATCCCAGAATTACAGTAAAAGATGTTTTTTCGTGACCGGTTGTTTGAATGCTAACAGTTTTGGCCCCACGTTTTTCAAGAGTTACAGGGTAAGGCATGTCAAATGATAAGGACATTTCATCCATATTTCCAATGTGTTGGATATCATAGTTGTATTGACGACGTTTGAACAAAACAAGACTCAGAAATTGACTTTGTTGCTCGATAAGATCTTCAGGAAGATGCTGTGAAATTGTTGTGCGCCGAAGATTTGATAGATCATTACGAAACAAAAATCCATTCAACCAACTACTAGAAAACCTAAAATTATTAATATTAGGATATGAATCCTTTATTTCCTTGGTTTTAACTAATGCTTTGGCCCTTGTAACAACCATGTTTCGGGTAACAACCATCTGTTTTTTACGAATCTCTTCAATCCATTCAACTAGCCTTTCTTATAAAAGTGGATACATAGCTGGTCGACCACGATTAAGTGTCAGAAGATAGGGCGCGGCATTTAAAAGTTCTTGCTTCTTGCTTCACCAGTCACGAACTTGCTTACGTTCGATATCAAACTTTCTAGCGGTTGCTGCTACATTTTGAACACGTTCAAAATAATGAACGACCATAAGTTTTTCACGAACACTCCAGCTATGACGAGTTTTGACATGAATATTGCGAGCCTTTTTTGTAATACTTTTACTTCATGGAGACATTTTTTTAACGCGTTGATAGGAACTCGTGTACTTATATAGGGAAATTATAGGGAGAATGTTGCACAATATATTTGTGTAAAAGTTTGATAAAAAAAAAGTCTAAACCAAATTACCGAGCCATTAGAGAAAAAAAAATCCAAGACAAAGAATTTAAAGGAAAAAAAAAATTTAATCCAAATTACCGAGCAATTAGGTTAAACCCTAGAGCCGATGTCCTGCTCAAGGTAATTGGGTTATCTTTGAATATAATGGTTTAAGGGACAATTGGAAGAATAAAACGTTGGTTGAAAGAATGATTAAAAAAAATTATACGATTAAGCGAAACATTTTTTTTTTTTAAAAAAAAAGTGATTTATATGTGAATTTCCAACTTTAGAGGTACCTTATATCATCAATCACATGGATACCGTCATAGAAACCTAATTTACCTGATTATTACTGGTAGGGTTTCTTGGCGCATATGAATTATCTTAATATCGATAGATGTTCAATCAACAATAACCCGACTTATGTACCCCTATTAATACGGTATACCCCCGTATAGAAGTACCCCGGGTACATATTTGAGATATGGAAGTACCAGGGTACACATGTCCGAATTTTACGGTATTTTTGTAAGTTATTAATTATTATTTTTTAACAAGTAAAAATTTTTAAATTTGTTTTTTTTAATAATCGATTAACTTTTCTACATATAAAAGTTAAATTATACTAAGTAAATCAATAAAATGATCTAATCAGTATATAAAATTACATATACTCTGAAATTTTGAGATGATTTGGTTAAAATCGTATTAATACACTTTTACAATTTACATTTAGGCAAAAAAAATTAAAAAATTTATAAATTTTTTAACTTAATCGTAAATTATAAAAGTGTATTAATAAGATTTTAACTAAATTATCTCAAAATTTTAGGGTATATGTAATTTTGTATCACGAACAACTTTACTTATATCATTTTTATTGATTTACTTTCGATAATGTTAACTTTTATATGTAGCTACGATATACGATTATTTTAAAAAAAATTAAAAAAAATTTTTTAAAATAATCGTATATCGTAGCTACATATAAAAGTTAAAATTATCTAAAGTAAATCGATAAAAATGATCTAAATAAAGTTGTTCAGTATACAAAATTACATATACCCTAAAATTTTGAGATAATTTGGTTAAAATCTTATTAATACATTTTTATAATTTACGATTAAGTTAAAAAATTTTTAATTTTTAAATAAAATTTTTATTTATTAAAACTTCTATATAATCACAATTTTTTTTATATGCAATTTTATTATAATTGTGATATATAGAATCTCTCTATATTAGTCATATCTCTATATAATCACCACTTTTCATATCCCGAGGGTGTGATTATATGGAGGTTTGACTATATTTCAAAAATAATTTCGAAATATTTCAAAATTTTTCAAAATATTTTGAAATAATAAATTTTGAAATATTTCGAAAAAATTTTAAAATATTTTGAAAACTTTTCGAAATATTTTGAAAACATTTTGAAATATTTCGAAATATAAATTTTGAAATATTGTGAAAATATTAAGTAATATTCGAAAATACAAAATAATATTAAATAATTTCTAAATAATGTACTGTCGACCTATAAAAAAGTGATCCTATCAATACTTTCCATATTTAATTTCTGATAATCTGCCATTTTCTGAAACAAATGATCATGTTCCAGATGCATTTGAACCAAAAATTCAATTCTGGGTCATTTGAATCAACCCGTGTTCAAATGATACTATTTCTGGTTTATTTGAGCCCTTAACCCGTTCAAATAATATCATTTCGAGGAGATTAAAATGATCCAATCTGGGATCAAATAATCCAATTTGTGGTTCAAAATGCACCTATTTCTTCATGTTCATTTGAACACAACCTGGTTTCAAATAATTACATTTCCTAGTGCATTTGAAATCATCATGGATTGAATAATAACTTTTGAATAATATTACCAAAATTTGCTAAATATAAATATATTGAAATATTTTGAAAATATTTAAAATAAAATTCAATTAGACAAATAAGACAAAAAGTGTAAAAATTTTAATAATAAAACTTTATTTAATTAATAATCCCCTTAATTTTCAATTATTACATTAGCATATGACTCGATTATATAAAAATATAAATTAAAAAATCAGGAATGCATTTACTAAAAAGAATGTATACAATATGCATTTACTATAAATAGTCATTTTGTTTTCAAAGTAGATTAATTTTTATTAAATATTTGCCAATCTCTAAATATAGTATAAATAATATTTAATTTAAAAATAGAGCTAAAATTTTTAAAACGATTGTTATGAGCAGTTTTATTAATTAAAACAATTTCAAAAGTATTAAAAATCTAAATATAAATGTAATTCTTTTTTAATAACGAATCAAATATTCAAATATATTTGAATTAATTAAAATATATCTAAAAATAATTAATTTATGTATATATTTTGACTGATTATACAGATTAAAATGATTACATTCTCTGTTTATTTGAAATTGTCATGTGTTGAAAAGATAAATTTTGAATAATGTTAACAAAATTTTCAAATTTAATATATTTTAATATTAGTGCAACAGTTTGAAATATTTTGAAATCATTTAAAAATAAAATTCAATTAGATGAATAATAAATGAGACAAAAAGTATAAATTTTAATAATAAACCTTTTTTTATTTATGAATTTTGCTAACTATAACTGCTGGTGATGATTACCTGTAGTTACTTGCCAATCAAAATTCAGGATCAGGTTTAATATATAATAATTTTGTAAAAAGAAATTTTTTAAAAAATCACTTCTAACTAAAAATTTTGTCTATAAAACTACATTTTTTTATGCAAAAAAAAAATTCCTTGCTAAATTTTACTATAAACAAAGCTTCATTCTAACCTTTACCCTTTATCTTTACTCTAATATTAAAATGGTTTAATTTTTATTTAATAAAATCATTTATTTTTTTATGCATTGTAATATCACTAGCAGTGATTTTTAGTTATTTCCTTTATTTATATTTAATAATTTCCTTAATTTTCAATTATTATAAAAAACTTTTTCCCCTAGATCACTAAACCAAAATTGGAGCTATAGGAAAACAACAAAATATAAATTGTGAAAACCTAAATAACATCATAATTATAGGCCTCATGGCCTAAACTGTGTCTATTAAATACCTGGTTCTTATTCGTGTTCGTTCAAAATAACTAAAAGGAAGGGAGACAATCTATTCCTTACACCTCTTGCGTTTTCGAACCTCCTCCCAACAATGTCCTCAACCCAACAACTACCATTACCGATGGAGGACCTCCAACAGACCTCACTAGAAGATATTCAAACTAGTGTCTCTGAATCAATCACTGCCCCAAGAACTCATGTCGCTAAACGAACTAAAAATCACCACCAGCCCTCATCTACTGTCACCCCACTCCTCTCTTTGTCATCTAAAAAATTCCCAGAAGTGGCGAATCTAGTTTACTCCTAGTAAATCAATTGATGACATCATTGGAACAAACAACAACAAGCGTGGGAAATTCGATGATCATATTGGGACCCGAAACGGTTCCCATAACACCAAATATAGACAACATACACTATGTGATGGAAACTACTACAGAACTTAATCCTACCGGACTAATCACTAGCCCAAACCCCTGGGCTGACCCTTCTGAGGAGTATTGGACTAGCACCGACCACAAACTCGACCCTAAACAGATGACAAATGATGTTCAACTAGACGCTATAGAAATCGAATCAAATACTACTATCAAGGCAGATATTATACCAAAAAAATTGTACAGGCGAGCACATGCACCAAACAGAAGACCTCTAACAGACTGGGTAACAGGCTCCCTAAAAATAATTGCAGATAATAGACAACTAACTCTCAATACGGATACATGGCATTATGAAGCGATTATGGACGGCTTCGACTCTCAGGATAAATTATGAGAATTTTTACTGCATAAATTACAAACAAAGCCCACTAGAATCAATATTCCACCTGCAATTACACAAAAAATTCAATACTTGGATACAGCATTTTTCAAATTATTCTCTCGTGACAAAAGTATTGCTCCGAAACATCAAATAGAATTTGAAGCACTTTATGAACTAGCATTAGAAAAATTCTGTCGCCACAATGATGTTAGATTTGTCAACAAAACAAATAGAAACCAAATTTATGGAAAACTAAGAATCAAATTGGCCATTGATTACTTATGCAATCTTGACTTCCTTATGATAAAACCTCACGACTGCACTCGATATATTTACTACTGCCTCAACTTAGCAAAAATTATACCGAAACTTACATTTGAACAAACTCGCACATGCTTATTCGCAGTATATAAGAAGATCCTCGTCCCTCTCCCGGACTGGCCACATGAAATAGATCCTACAATAGCAATGCTACCACATCACTCCTTCTAACAGATAGAAGAAATACTAGAGCTATACTAACTGCTTTACGGAAAGTCTTTAAATTCAGCCAACTACCAGACACCTACTTTGACACCCCTATTCAACCATTACCTGACGATATAAGAGNTTACGGAAAGTCTTTAAATTCAGCCAACTACCAGACACCTACTTTGACACCCCTATTCAACCATTACCTGACGATATAAGAGACCTACATCTGGCCGTCCGGGACCTATTCCCCATACAGACTGGGATACACTTAAAAAATTAAGCGAATATAGACAAACTCTAAAGTCCTACTATAAATTTGATCAGATACCTCCTAATTACTTTTCACCCCCACCGGCAAAAGAAAAGTTACCAGTTACCCCTCAAGCTCTCAACTTAGCCGTCAGACACCTATTTCCTTCTGACCCCAAGGATACAGTTGAACTTCGTAATATAGTTAAGCTCTTGAGAGAGCACTACTCATTTAGGCAAATTCCTAACGATTTTTTCAAACAAAAGCTAAACTTACCTTCGGATCCGAACCAAATCAAAACACAACTAAAATACACTTTTCTGATCAAAGATGACACACTGGCTAAAGAATTCATCAAAGAAATAATTGGAAGATACAAGATTAGTTGGCCAATGCCACTTCATTACATGACCGCAAATTCTACAGAATTACTATTATTACCTACCGACCACTTGTTGGTTACAAAAATAAACATTACAGTTCCAATTAGATCTCCTAAGTTACTAGTTGAAACTTCAAGGCGACTACGTAATCATTATTATTTCCACCATATACCTGAAACCTGGATTGAAATCATAAATAGCACAGAGGACAGACCTAATCTTCCCTTGGATATCACACAAGCAACCGCTATGATCACTCAGGTCGAGAACTGCAAACACATACAACTTTCGATTAAAACTTACAATAACATCATACCCACAATTGAAACTCTTCGCCAACACTTCTGCTTCTGCAGCTTTCCTACATCATTCATAGAAGTACCCGACCTCCCGGAACCCTCATGGGACATATTTGACAATTACTCACCTTCCCAATAAGTGGAAATACTAATACAAGTGGAGAGTCTCCTTCTCATACTGATTACATGCATCAAACACAATCGTTTGGCTCTTCACTCTAACATAATATAAATATACATAATGGAATCAACCTAGTTACACACAATATTAGAGGACTAAACCAAACCACCAAACTCCAAGAATGGATAGAAACCTGTACTGAAACTAATGCACACATTATTTCTATTACTGAAACCAAACTAGCCAATAATGATTTGGAACTTGCTAACCCATTATCACTTTTACACATCTAACTTCTAACCATATGAGAACAACCAAAGAGAGACTAGTCTAGGAACCGCATTAATGGTGTACAAAGATTTACAACCATACATCCATGATATCAAAACATACCCAGGCACAGCAATTTACATAGATCTCTTCTTCCTTAGAAAAAATAAAACCAGAATTATCTCAGTATATCTCACATCTAACCATCGTGAACTCTGCAGAAAAACTCAGGACCAAGTGTTTGAATAGTACCTCAATGCTAAAACAAAAAACTGGCACACAATTATCCTTGGAGATTTCAACACCAACCAGAATAGAGAAAAAAATTTTCCTTTATTTAGAAATCTAAACGCAGCACAGGCAGTTAGCTTTCTGGACTTTTATAGCATAACTACCCAACTTAGATTGGACCACATACAACTAGCCAAATCGATAACATTTGGCGTCATCATGAGATGATACTAGACCTTGACCCCCACCATTACGGACGCCACTTATATTACAGGAAGTAATCACCATATAATAAAACCACATAGCATTTAAATATTTTACCATCTCATAGCCCTAGGAATAAAAAGCGCAAACGTAGAATATTTCAATACAACAAAATGACACAACAAAATTGGAAGGAATATACAACGACAGTAGCTAACACCTTTGACAAGAGCGCTTCATTAGTACAATCTGATGACCAAAAACAACTAGACAAAAGCTGGAACTTCTGGAAAGCGACAGTCAAGCACGCTATCAATAAACATGTACCTTATACTTATTCCACTACAAAACAATTCTATGCATTATCATTAAAAGCAACCCATCTTCACACCACCTTAAAGTCCATAAAGAAATGCCTCCAGATCCTAACTACTATTAACAATGGCCTAGTCAGCATAGTGAACTAATTAATAAACAAAATTACCAAATTAACAGAAATAGATATCATCCTACTAAGTGAGTCTTATACAGCAAAGCAGTTAAACCTTTTAATTGCGAAATTAAAACAGCATAAACATACAATATGGGTTGCCCGCAACCAAGAAACTCGACAGCAACAATTCAATCACATTGAATTTTATGTAAAGCGAAGACACCAAGACTTTAGTAACAATACTAGTAGAATGCTAGATAGCATTCTGAAGAGACAAAAAGATACCATTCGGGCAGGCAAGATAATCCTAATGGATGAAGTTATAACAGACAAAGATGAAATACTTAGACATTTCCTTACCCACTACAAACAATGGACCAAAAATAACCTACCAAACAACGACATAGACGAAGAATGGGCAGAAGCTTATGAACCTATTAAAACAATTGATCTGAATATATATAACCCACTACTAAAACCTATAGGAAATAAAGAGTTACTTAATACGATTAAACTAGCCCCACTCGGAAAAGCAATGGGCCCTTCAGGCATTGCCAATGAAGCTCTCCAACACCTACCCCAAACTGCCATCGACAGATTAAAAAATATCCTCAACGATTGTTTATGGCTAAATAAAGTTCCTTAGCACTGGACCAGCGCACACATATGGCCCATAGCTAAGAAACCTACTTATAATTACAATCTATCAGAAACCAGACCAATCACGTGGATTGATTACACACGAAAAATACTTACTAAAATCGTCAACAATAGATTAACCACAATACTAATGCATAATGAAGTCTTATTACCATTTAACTTTGCAGGATTCACACTACAGTCTACTTTACAACCTATCTCTAGACTAACCCATATTATTGAAGATCCAACCACAAATAAAAAAGGACTATGGGCATTATCTCAAGACATGTCGAAAGCCTTCGATTCCGTCCACATTAAAACTTTAGAAAGAGCACTTCTCAGAATCAAAATTTAACACAAATCATCGAGCTAATTATATACTTGCTCTCTAATCGGACAACTCTATGAAGTAGGAGACGGTATCGATCAGGGGGAAACATTCTCTCCACTCTTATGGAAAATATACTACGATCCACTAATTACGGTGATACACAACCAACACAAAGGCTACATAGTGACTATACCAACGAACCCACCACGTCTTATCCACACATCAGTAATGGCATACATGGATGACTCACTCTGGATCACCCCAAATAAAAATGCTTTAAAACGCATTATATCGACCGCTTCATCTTTCTATAAACTGAACAATATCAAGGTCAACTCACTCAAATCAGCAATGATCACGAATTCCATGGACGACAACCCCTATATATTGTTTGATAATACGATCATATACGCGAACAAAAAAAATGAACCTCTTAAGTATCTAGGAGCATGGTTCTCCCTAGAAAATAACTACAAGACTGTTCAGAAACTAATTATAGCAGAAACTAAAACTAATCTAAAGAAACTGCAATTTGCAAAGATAACTGAAAAACAGGCAGTTTACGTAATTAACAGCGTTATCATACCCCGATTCCAATACAGAATCCAAGCCTCTTACCTCAACTCAGCACAACTCACTAATTTGACGAAAAGATGCATTAACCTAATCAAATATAAAGGAAAATTGGCTCGTGGAATACCCAATATCTTCATTCTCTGCCTGACATTTACGCATTAAATAGCATACAACAGGCGCAACAATCCACACTTATTATATCACTCTTAAAAAACCTAAACAATTCAGACTTTGATGCTTTTTTTTTTAAACTAAGACTTTAGCAATTGCAAGATTCTGCAAATACTGATTCTTCTATACTAGAACAACCCACTCTCTTCTCCACGACACAACACAATACCCATACAGGCCGAGCAATATCTGAGTGCTACAACCTTGGTGTACAAATGACAAGACCTCTATTAACTTGGCCTACTCTAACTAAAATAAAAGGAACATCTATCAATAATGTCCTTATCTACCACCCCCAAGGAAACAAGATTAAACAGAAATTGAACCTACATGCAATTACTTGCATCAAACAATTCCTGACTCATGATAATACACAATTTCTAAACTGGAAAGAATTTTATCACAATATAAGAAAAATCCCAAAGAGCAAGACCCCAAAATGGTTCACTCAGATACAAGAAATCATTACAGACCAAACTAATCCGGCACAAACCTTAGTGTGCCCCAATCCCTTCACATGCCAGAAATGGACTCCTTCCAAACACCCCTGGATCATTACAAGTCAAGGAAAGATAGCAAAAATATTTAACCCCACAACCAACCAACCCACGCTCGACACTTCAAAATACTAAACCCCACGATATACGAAATCTCTCCATGCCCAGAGTGCAAAGACAAGGACATGAAAATTAATAGAGTTCGCTATTACCTATGCATAGACAACAAAACTTATTATAACCTTCAAGTGAACAGTAAACGTCACATACATGCAAATATGCAAAAAATCAAACTCGCACTTAATAATAATAGAATTGTACCCTCTACAAAAAATAAAAACTCTATTACCTCAAATCCAACACTGTTACCCCTTAACCGCATTCAACAGAGTATATAGTAAAGTAGTACTGTACGGTAATACAGATTCGGACTGACTTTTAAAAAAAATATATACATTCTTTTATACTCAGACATACATATGATGCATAAAAAAATGTACAAGTTGTACTTTACGTATGATGCATAAAAAAAATACATGCTTTGCATAAAATATATAATCATTTCGATAGCATATTTTATTTGATGCGTTGACGTAGCTCATAATTAATTGTTAATTAAAATCAGGTGATGTATATAAAATACAGCAAGCTTTAACGTTAGCACGTCTCTCTTTTTTAACTCTTTGATAGATAAAATTGAAATATGGATTTCGAATTATCTGATGTTGAAAAACATCAATTTGACTTAGTAGATCCTGAATATGAACCAGAGGTATATATTGTAATATTGTTAATAAAATTTTTTGAATTATTACCGATCATATTCAAATTTTAAATTATTGTTAGTAAAAATTTTTTTTGAACTATTATTGATCATATTGAAATTTAAATTATTATAAGAAATTATCTGAATCTGAATCATTAAGCGAAGAATCAATTAATGATAACAGCGATGAGGAAATTTTTGAAATTGCATGTTTCATATCTCGTTTTCTTGTAAAAACTGTAATTCATTCCAATGTACCTATTGAGTATCCATCAACCTCACAAAATGGCATAGCTACTATATTTCATGTTGCAGATTGGTTAGATTCGAATCATGCATGGAAAAATGTAATATTATATAAAGTTTTTAAATTTAATTTAAAAATAAATACATATTAATTAATTAATTACCTAATTTAGATTCAATATTCTATGGGTGGCGGTAGAGTTCATCAAATCAAAAATTCACCATACTTTGGTAATATTCAAGTAAATAAAGAAGAGCGCTATTGTATGGGAATTAAAGTTTGCCAATTTACCGATCCAACATTTATAAATATTGAGCACAATGAAGTTGATATGGAATCTTCATTATGGAAAAAGATAACTAATAATCAAAATGTTGAGGCTAGAAAAATGAATACTTAACACGTAATATTATTAATTATTTATAGTATATTATTTTTTTAATAATAAATTAAATATTAAATTTTATTTGATTTATAGAAAATACTTAGCAATTAAGAATAATTCTTGTAAATTTAAAAATGATAATGGAACTATGTGCTTAGAAAAACCAATTTTATGCAAATCACGCATTACTCAAAATATATATCAATGGTTTATTGGATGTTCGATGTATAAACTTGGAGATAAATGGCATCGTTATGTTAAGCTTGATTCTGAAGAAATTGATATTAAACTTTTTCAAGATTTACTTCTTGAACGAGCTGAGGTATTTAATATATTTATTTATATAATTTAATAAGTTAATAAGTTAATAATTTAATAATTTAATTTTAATTATTTTAGATACAAGAAAATTTACCTTATTGTTCAACACTATTACATAGATCTTCTAAAAGAAAAAAATGCGGTAATAATTTTATCTTTAAATTAATTATTATATTAAATTTATTTTAAATTTATTTAATAAATTATAATTTATTTAGATTATATTCATAATTTACCTAATGGAAAAATTGATCGGGGTGAAATTATTCAAAAAACTTGTCCAGTAAAATTTTACAAATTTACTCCTCAAGATCTTACTGCTTGTCCATTTATTGCATTAGTATGCATTGGAACACACAATCCTCCTCCTCCTCCGGAAAAAATTCCAGCAGATATAAAAATAAATTTGCAAACTTTAATTAATCAAGCTATAGATAACAATGATATAATTACTTCAGGAAATCTCCAATCAAGTATAACTATTTTATATTTATTTTAAATTTAATTTGCTTAATTATTTATTATTTAAATAATTTAATTTTATTTATTTTTATAGATAGTTTAATAAAAGCATATTTCAAATCTGAAAATTTATCTGATATTCATCAATCGCTAAATAATATAGATAAATTACGAATTTTAGTTGCAAAAGCATACAAGAATTTACATCCATATGGTCAAGGCATCTTAGGTGTTTTTCATGCAGCTAAAACAAATAATCCTGAAGTAAAAAATTATATTCATCAAATTGGTAAATTTAAATTTACTATTATTTAAAAATTTGTATTTATTAAAATTTAAAATTTATTAATTTTAATATTTATTTAGAGTGATTTGATAATGATTATATTATAATTACTTGTATGTTAAAGGAACAAGCTGAATTATTAATTGATTTGAAATGTTTTCAAATTGATATGTCATACAAACGTATCAAAGGTGAAATTAATGAATATGAAATTAATACATATGATAAAAATCATTAAGTAAGTTAATTTTATATTGTATTTTATAAATTTATAATAAAATATAATTTAAATTTAATATTAATTAAATTTAGTTTTAAGCTATTGTAGAATATATACGAATATATCATCAGCAAATGGATATAAAAAATTATTTAACACATTATTTAACATAATTCAAAAACTTACTAATAAACCACTAAATATTTATCATATTCATGGTAAAGGTTGGAAATGCATAATTGGAGACTTAGACGCTGGTCAAGCAAAAGGATTAGGGCTTGCTTTGTATGAGTTAGATCAATCTAAAGATTGGGAAACACACTTAATGTATATATTTAAATCATGTGTTATACATTTTCAACGGTAAATATTTTTATGATATTTAAACAAAATTTTTTATAAAATAAATAAAATTAATTATTAATGTATTTATTATATAGAAATTTATTTAATAAACATTTTCCTGAAGAAATTTATACTTTGGCAAAATCAATTATTACTGCACCATCCTCCGAATCAGTTGAATTTATTTTAGATACAATTAGATTATCAGATGAAATTGGAGCGAAAAGTAGATAATAATATATTATAATTTGAATATTTTATTGTAAAAAATTTAAAATAATAATATTATATATATTAAATAGATTGGGCAAATTATTATGAAACTCCATGGATAATTTCATCATTAAATATAAATATGACTAAGATGGAATGACATATTTGGAGAAAGTATAAAAATAATACAAACTCAGCCGAGGCAGCTCATGCATTAGTTAATAAAACTGGAAAACAATTAAAATTATTATCTGCAATTTTAATGTAATATTCTTTATTAATAATACAATTTTAAATTATTTTTATAATACTAATTTATTAAAATTTTTAGTGGAAAAAGGCATGATGAAAAATTATTAAAAATTCAAGAAGTTCATAATTCTTCTGGTATTCCTTATACTAGACGTGATAAAAGTGAAGTAAAAAAACAACAAATTGCATTAAAGCGTAAGGGTAAATATTCAATTTTAATACAATATAAACATAAATTATTTTATTTAATATATTAATTTAATTTATAATTTTAGCAACGAAATTAAATAAATCCAAATCAAAAATCTCTCACAAAAGAAAAATTTCTTCAACAAATACTAAAGAAAAAAAATTGCGACAAGAGAATTCTCAAAATGCTGATATTATTGAAATAGAATCGGATAATGATTCACAAGATATAAAAAATGAATTTCAGTTAAAAAGTTCCAGAATTATATCATTAAATGAAATTGATAAAGAATCTATTTTAAATATTGAACTAGAAGAAAGAAGGATAGCACTATTAGAACGAAAAGTCAAACTTAAAAAGAAATTAGCTGAAGCAGAGGCTATTGAATTGCAAAATCGGCAACTAAAATAAATTTAGGTTTGCTTTAAATGCAAATACATTTAGATTAATCTTGCGAATTTGCTTAATTGCTTATTTTCTACATATATATACATAGAAATAGATATGTTTTATAATGCAAATATGCTTGTAGATTGAATATATAGCACAAATACAATATTGATGATAATATATAGCTATATATTCGATATATATATAGTTAAATAACTTATATTTTTACATATTTAAAATAATAAACATGCTTGTAGATTGAATATATGAAAATATTGATGATAATATATAGCTATATATTCGGTATATATAAATAGTTAAATATATATTTACATATTTAAAATAATGTACATATTAAAAAATTTAAAGATAAAATTTCGTAAGTACTAGTATAAAAAATTTTATATGTTACAAGCATATATACTATCAAAATTTTCGTACGTCTGTCCAAATTAGTAGTACCGTACAGTACTACTTTACTGAATACCTCATTCAACAACCCACCGATTTTACTCCACGAACAATTAAAAAGACAAAACTACTAGAAACGGACTATAAATATACAAATAACTACTTCGAAGTTGGACATCACGAATCTCGGCAAAAGAATTATCGCAATTGGACAATCAACAATGACCAACCCATAGCTAGTTACAATAGAAATTGGCCCTCAAATATGAACGCAGCAAGTTCCCTATTCGCATTCCTGTTAACAACCGCAAAAAATATGCAACAATTAACTTAAACACTGACTGTGCAATTCTCCACCATATAATCCAATAATTAATCCTCCTTCAACCTGGTGAACATTATAAACTTACCATAAGAATAATAGATGCCCTAATGATGGACAAAAAAATCTGCACTACCCTACACAAAAAAATGAATATTACAAATCACGCTAACCCCTTCCCACTAGATCTATCCCCCCAAACTTACATATATAACAGATACACTCTCCAAATCCATGGAATTACCTGCACAATGCTGCTTCGCACTAATATAAAATATATATACAAGATTACTAAACTACTTTCTTGGCATAATTAACAAAGACTATCGCTCTGGGATACACGAATTAACAATATAGATTGGGACGCAACAACACAATACCTCTTATATAATGACCGCCCAAAAGCACTCTACACGGATCTGGCGCGTTCTAATTTGAAAAACTTTTAAGTGAAACTGTTAGCTGAGGAGATACCAACTCACTTCATCCTACATTTCCGCCACCCAACCAAACACCCTAACCACTTATGCCCTCAATGCTACACAGAATCAGAAGACATTTCACATATAATCACTTGCACTGCAAATCATCACAACCCCCGCACTAGAATAAAACGAATAATAATAGAATTTGCTAACAAAATTCAACAACCACTAACAAAACTTGATCTATTCATAGATAACTTTTTAGACTTACATACCAAAAAGAAACTTCCCCTAGGCATAATTACAAATACATCACGTGCCCCATTTACATCATCAAGACTCCAAATAAAACACGCCCTTGCGATACACCACGCCATCATAGAATATATATACAAAGACCTTTGGTTACCTTCAAGACAATCAACTCATTCAATAGCAATGCCCAACCCAACACCGATACCAACCCCTCGATTACTTTCAACAACCCCCCTTTCATCTATCTACATTAGCAAAAAATCAATTAAATATATTATATCTAACAATACATCGCTACAATTTTTACTCGCAGCCTAGAGGTCTACGACTATTCTAGCAAAGAATAGGTCGAGAGTAAATCTAGCTCTTACCTTATATCCCCTAGTATAGTACTTTTATATATGTAATTATTATATGTATACAATTTGCTAAATTAATAAAGGATATAGAGGATAGACCTCTCTTTAAAAAAAAAAAATTTTCAATTATTATATTAGCATGTGTATTGTTATTTGAAAAACTCGGTTACATAAAAATATAAATAAAAAAATCAGAAATGCATTTATTCACAATATGCGTTTACTATAAATGATCATTTGTTTTTAAAGCAGATTAATTTTTATTAAAATATTCTCTAATTTCTAAATATTGTATAAATAATATTAAATTTAAAAATAAAGCTAAAACTTCTAAAGCAATTATCATGAGCAGTTTTATCAATCGAACAATTTCAAAGTATTTAAAATCTAAATATAAATGTAATTCAAGTAAATTTAAAATAATTTAATTTTTTAATAACAATAAAATTATTAAATATTTCGAATATATTCGAATTAATTAAAATATATCTGAAAATAATTAATTAATATATGTATATATTTTGACTAATTACACAGATTCAAATGATCACATTCCTGGTTTATTTGATATCATCGTGGGTTAAAATAAAAATTTGAATAATGTTAACAAAATTTGCAAATTTAATATTAAATATTTCAGTATTTGCGCAATGTTTTGAAATACTTCGAAACAATTTAAAAATAAAATTCAATTAGATAAAACAAAAGTATAAAAATTTTAATAAATAAAAACTTTTTTATTTACATCTAATAATCCCCTTAAATACATTAGCATGTGTATTGTTAATTAAAAAAACTCGATTACATAATTAAAAATCAGGAATGCGTTTCATCTCAGCGGATCGGCATAGTTGGGTAAATCGACCAATCATGATTGAGGATTATCAAAAAAATTTTGCTCGAAAATTTATTATAGAGCGAATTTACACAAAAACAGCCTTTTTAACTAGCTTTGCATTTATAATTAAGTACGTAGAACATTATGAAATTCATGTATTTAATTATAAGCCAAAAGTAGATTAAAAAGGCCATTTTTTTGAAAATTAGCATCCGAATTTACCCTTGATAGTTACCAACCCATCTTACAATGCCCAACCCATCCTAAAACACCTGAGTATTTCAACAAACGGTAAAAGTACTTCTTTCTACAGCTTAGCATAGCTCTTTTATTGGATTTTTTTGGTTTTTTAACTTGTCTAGACATCGAAGAAGTCCTTTTGTTAGTTGTAACAAGTGCTTCATTTGTTAGTTTTTCAACGTCACTTAGGAGCAAATTTTCATGTAACAGTTTATTGAAAAAAGGCCCAATTATGCCGATCCGCTAATATGTACTAAACAAAAGAATAATGCACAATATGCATTACTATAAATGGTTATTTGTTTTCAAAGTGGATTAATTTTTAATTTAAAAATAGAGCCAAAACCTTAAAACAATTGTCATAAACAGTTTTATTATCAAGAACTATTTCAAAAGTATTTAAAAATTTAAAAATAATGTAATTCTAGTAAATTTAAAGTAATTTATTTTTTAATTAAAATATATTCGAATAAATTAAAATATATTTGAAAATATTAATTGTATATTTTTTTGATTGATTACTTTTTAGATGAATGTTTTTAAATAGTAAAAAAAAATTTTTAATAAATATGCAAAGCAATTTGATTACATTAGAAATTTTTTAATATTAATTGAAAATATTTAAATACAGGCAATATTTTATATTTTTTCTCTTTGTTGTCATTTCTATCCTTTTCATAAACATCTAAAATATTCTATACTTTACTTATTTTGTGTATTTATTTTTACCTTTAAAACTTTTCAAACATTTCGCATATTTTCGAATTAAACTTTCTATTTTATAAATATTTAAATTAATCCGATATCTCTCTCTTTCTATCTCTCTTTATCTCTCTCTATCTTTTACTCTCTTTATAAACATCTCTTTCTATCTCTCTCACTCTCTATCTTTCTCTCTCTTTATATATCTTTCTCTCTCTATATCTCTCTCTCTTTATTTTTATATATCTCTCTCTTTATTTCTCTCTCTCACTCAATCTCATTCTCTCACTCTATCTTTCTTATAAACTAAAATATTTAAAGCCTTTTGCATACTTTTGCAAATTTTAAAATACCCAATTAATTTTTTGTATACTTCACAAACACAATGTCCCCTAAATCTTCAAAAAAAGCAAGACAACCCAAAAAAATCACAACAAATTGAGCTATCTTTGCCAGAATTCTTGTTGGCACTTCTGATACCAATATAAGGGAAACTGAAAGATCTGCTGAGCATTCTGTTGAATCAAGAGGATTGCCTAATATTCAAATTACTTTGAGATATTCTAAAGATATTTAAATTTATAACATTTTTTAAAACCCAGATATCTTTTATATAGGTCATAACTGGATTTTGAACAATTTTGACCCAATTTGCTAAAAATAACAAAATACTGTATATTTGTTTAAATAACTTTTGATCTAGTGATCAGAATTGAATAAGGGCAGTGTCATTAATCACCTGATTATTTTTTATCAGAGGCCTACCCCCCTCTTCTTCAATATATAAATAGTCAGGTTCTTATATATAATTTCAACTTTTTTTACCCCCTCCCCCCTAAAAAATCACCTGATTTTTGTTACTCCCCTAAACTTTTTTTTGTTAGATGTGCCTCACTAAAAGCTTCATTTTAAAAAAAGTTTGTTCAAATTGGTCTACTAGATGCCAAGATAATCGGCAAAAACTGTTTTTTGCTTCTCAAATTTCAGGGGTTTTTGCTGAAAAAAACAAGTATAACCTCTATACTAGATGTCTGGGGTCCTATTTTTTTTATTTCTTTTACTATTTATAATATTTCTAATTGAATTTTTTATTTAAAATTATTTTAAGAAGTGCCTAATAATATTTTAGGAGCTATAATGAATAAGCTTAATGAGCTATCTGAAAAAATGAGTCAAATCAAAAGGCGCTTATCCAAAATGGATAATAGGTTTTTTGAAAGTTTCGACTTATCTTACGAAAGCAATTTTATAAATATAATTTTTATTTTTATATCTTAATATTTTAATTTATTTAATTTAATTTAAAATAATAAAAAACTATTTTTATATATAGCAATCGGCAAAAGCAATTGCAAAGAAGTTGTTCGAATATTCAATATATTCTCCAGAAGATGAATTACAGGAAGCAATGGAAGATTTTCTTGCAAAAATCATATTGAATTTTATGATAGTATAATGGATAAAAAGTGTAACACATATTATAAAAAAAATATTGCTCAACCAGTAAATATTTTTTAATTTTGTCTTTTTTTTATATAATAAAAAACAATTCTAAATATTTAAATATATTCGAAATATTTCGAATATATTCAAACTATTTAGAATAATTCATTTACTAAATATTTTGAATATATTCAAAATATTTTGAATATATTCAAATTATTTAGAATATTTCATTTACTTAAAATAAATTATATTTTTAGCTTTTAAGACAGCATCATTCTTTGCAAAGTGCTTTGACAATATATGTGAAGGATGCAATGTTTTTTGTGTTTGGCGAAAGTCAATTGGATTCAATAAATACTCCTGCAGATGTTTTGAAGTAAAAATCTTTTACCAAAACAAAAGCATGTTATTAGAGCTTTTCACAGCAATATCCTCTGATCCCAATGGTACGTATATGTTCAGGATCCTAAGCAAGGTGTGGCCGGACAAGTTAGGATGGTGACATATATTATGTAATATAATTTTACTATACCTCTACCTCCCTCCACCTATATAAGAGCAATTTAATTAGCTATTATGAACTTCTATATTTAATGTAAGATTTCAGAGACCCCTCAAAATATTACGTAATATCTGTCCCTACCCTTACTGACCAATATTAAATTGGCATACACAATTGCAGTATGCCAAATAATATTGAACGGTTATTACGAGAAATTAACAATGTCTGAAGATACTGTTAAGGATCGACTTAGAAGAAATTTGGTATGTAATTAATATATAATAAATTATTAAAAGCAAAAACAAAATAGTTAAATATTTTTAAACATATTCGAAAAATTGCAAAATTTTTAAAAATAAAAAAATAGAGAAAAATGCAACAAAAAAAGAAATACTTCTATCTGGTGAAGAAGAATCAACAGAAGATGAAGAAGATAAGGTGGTTGAAAAAGAAAGAGATCAAGGTAAAAAAGAAGAAAACCGCAATAATCCGAAAATGTAATTATAAATTTTTTAAAATTTATGTAAACAAAAATTTTACTATGAAAAGTTAATTTAAATATTTTAATATTATATTATTTAGTTTTCTCGAAAGGGCAAGCATGTAAGAAGAACAAAAAGCCCTATAAATCTTTCAGATTCACTTAAAGATGCAGAAACTTCCGAAACAACTCAAGAAGAACTACTGGAGGGATTTTCTACTGCTAGTGCTGGACACTTGGCTACACATGATGAACTACTAGGGGATTTTCTACTGCTAGTGCTAGACACTTGGCTACATATAATGCTCAAGAATCTTAATTTATATATATATATTTTTTATTTTATTTTTTTTTTATTTCTGTTTATTTTTTTATTTATAAATTTATTATATTTTTATATATATTTTATAGAATATTTCTAATTTACACCACAGGTGATTATCACCTATAGTCAATTTGCCAATTAAAATTTAGGATCAAGTGTAACATGTAAATTAATCTTTGTATAACAAAAACAAAGAAATTTTTAAAAAATTGCTAAAATTGCTTCTAGCCTAAAAACTTGTCTATAAAACTACTTTTTTTTATGCAAAAAAAAAATTCCTTGTAAAATTTTGGTATAAACTATACTTTCTGCCCCATCCCAGTTCTTACCCTTACCCTAATATTAAAAAATTTAACTTATACTTAATAAAAATTGTTTGTTTTTATTTATTTATTACAGGTGATAATCACCTGTGGTGAACATTAGTTAATTTCTATTTTATATTATTATTTTTTGACTTATAAATAAATATTTAAACTTTGAATAATTTTAAATACTCTGAAATATTGCGAATACTATTGAAGTTTTGTCATATAATTGTAATTTCTGACGTTTTTTACTTTTGTTTAATATTTTAATACATTTAAAATAATCTTTATGTTTTGCGAAATATTTTAAATTTTTCAGAATAAACTATTTTAATTTTGTTTTATTGATAAATTGATCATTTTTTAAATACTCTGAACTGTTGCAAATACTTTCGAAATTTTGTCATATAATTTTAATTTTTGTCTTTACTACTTTTGTTTAATATTTTAATATATTTAAAATAATGTTTACATTTTGCAAAATATTTTGAATTTTTCAGAATAAACTATTCTAATTTTGTTTTATTGATAAGTTGAATCATTCAAGTTATTTAAATATATTCGAAATACTTTGCATTTTGAACTTTTTTATTTTTAGATATTTTAGTTTATTTAATTTGAAAACTTATAAATAATTTTAATTATGTTTAAGATTTTTTATTAAAAAATATTTTTGTTTACTAAATATTCATTTGTTTTGTCAAGGCGAGTAATTACATGAACTTGATTTCTAATTGCTTCAATATCAATTACATTAAATAATTTAGTTAATTTAAGCCTAGGACATCCATAATAATATGGATTTTTGTCGGATTTAAAATCATATCACTGAATTAATACAAGATTATGTATTAAAGCTTTCTTATTACAGTATATTCAAGTTTTACTAATAAATATATCTAAAAATTAAATATTAAAAATTTATGTTAATACTGTATTTTAAAAAATTAAAAATTAAAAATTAAACCATGAACAATACCTGTCTATAACAGATTCCTTGATCTGATATATGGGCCCTCAAAAGTAGAAACCAAGGAATTTGGCCAATCACGGGTTTTGAGAAAATCAGCAAAAACTATTTTGTTACACAAAATCAAACCAATCTAAAATTAGGTTATTTATGATTAACAATCCTGTTTAAACAGGATTATTAGATCTGTAGATTCCATATTACTATCAGTAAATTTTGGTAAATCTATTTTTAGATTATAGCATCAAAAGCTTTTAACTGTTGTATCGCAAAAATTTATTAAGTGACCAGACTTTCATTATTAAGTAAAAAAGATTGGGCCTAAAATTTTACACCTAATCAATCAAACAGATCAATTTTTAAAAAATAGTCAAATTTCTTGGTTTCTACTTTTGAGGGCCCATATATTCAAATAGTTCTTCAACTGCTATATTGCTATACCAGGTTTTTCCATAAAAATTATTAGTTGCTCTAATTATAGCCTCATTTTTTAAAGTTATTGAGCTATATATATTAACTATATAATTACCTAAATTAATATTTGTTGAGTTAAAATATATAGTTAAATGTTTTAAAAAATTTTCAAGTCCAAAATATATTTTAGAACTTGAATTATAATTTTTTAATTGTTGGTTAATAAATTCCTAAGCATTATTTAAACTAAAAGTTCAAATTAAATTTGTAAATTTATAAGGGTTTATAGTTTTAAAAATTTTTGATTTGCCTGATAATAATTTCGTTGCAATAGCCTGCCTCTGAATCTATTTAATTTAAAATAATTTAGTAAAGTTTTATAAAAATACTAAATATTATTAAAAAAATTTAAATAATTACCAATTTCATTATTTAAATTTCTATATTTTGTTTATTAGTTAAATAATAAGGTGCTTTAACAAAATCTTTATGAAGACTTTTATAGGTTTCAGTGGAGAACCCATTTAAAGTACTATACTTTCTAATTAAATTAATAATATTATACCCATAAATATAATTTTGAAAACTTTAATTCTGATAAAGTACTTGTTTGAGAAATATTAATAAATTGTTGAGCCCAATTTATTATTAAATTCTTGAAATAATTAGTTATTAAAATTAGTTAATTAAAATATTAAAATATCAATAAATAAATATAAATTACCTCAAATCTTTCAAAGTTTGGTCATCGAATTCTTCAGATTGACTCATAATATACATATTATTTCAAACTTCATGAAGATTCAACAACTTTTTATTTAATGCTTCACTGATATCTAAGTTATCCAGAACAAATATTATAACTTTTATAAGATTACAATATTCATTAGCTATAATTCTAGAAAGTGATTGAATTCTATTTTTGAATATTTTAAGCTCTGGAAATCTAGGAATATTTGCTAATCTGTTATCCAATTTATCAAGTATTGAAGCTCTATATGATTGTTTTAAAAGATCATATATAAAAGTAATTTGATAGTTAAATAATCCCAAATCTAAATGATGCATTCTATCAATTACCGTAGCTTTGTAAATATTGATATTTCTAAAATAAAAAATTGATATTAAATTATATATTATATATTATGAACTTAATTTTTTTTTTAAAATAATTTAAGTTATTTTAAAATATTTGCAATAATTCGAAGGTTTTAAAATTATTTTAAAAATTATTAGATTAATATTAAATATTTCGCAACAGTTCGAAAATTTTAAAATTAATTTAAAAATCTTTATAGTAAAATTAATTTTAAATCTTTAAATTATTTGAAATTTTTTAAACATATTTGCATATTTATTAATTAAAATATTAAATTACCTAAATTTCCAAAAAATATTTGGTACTGATTCAATGCTTACTGTTTGTCCTTTGTTCTTATTATAATAGTATTGCATATTTTCATGATTTCTAAGTTCTATATCTTTTTTAATGAGATTTGTATTTGTTAAATTATTTCTTTTTACTAAACAAAAATGGCAAGGATGTTTAAACCTTGTTGATTTATATGTTAAGCAAAAGGTTGAGCTTCTGGCCAATTAGTGATTATTGTTGAAATTTTTAGATAGAATTAAATAAATTTGTTATTAAGTAACAAATTAGTTACATTCTTTGAGAATGATTGAATTGGCTCCAAAATTATGTCTAAACATTTACGAAATATTTGTCTTTTTATTTTTTTTTCTAAATTAGAAGATTTTATTATTGGCAAATAACCCAGTAATTGTTTTGTATCCGGTTTATTACTGCGCCATGTAAGTATATTTCCAAGTGATAAATATATTGGGTGAAGCTGACTTTTACCCAATGAATCACAATTGGTAGCATTAGAATATAAAATAATGGATAAAATTTTTGTACCAAGTTGGTAAAATACTTTAAGTAGTTTTCCACTATTGTCTATTATTTTGCTCTTTTAAATATTTTTTCCCATTCTTTAAAAAAAAAAAATTAATTAATAAAAACAAAATAAATATGTATGTAAAAATAATATTCATATGGGTGGATCTGCGGATCACCCCAAAATTTTTGACGCATCTAAATTTGACTCATATTGGTGGATCTGCAGATCACATTGGTGCGTCAGTAATTTGACACACAGATTGGCCAATTAAATTTATTAGATATTGATCTGGGTCATGACCCGATCATATGGAAAATCGCTGCTAAAACGATAAGTACCAGCTTTTACTTTTTATTCTGAATGTTTTTTTTTCTAAAAAGTAAACTAATACAGTAATACTTTTTTTTTTTGTAGGCTTTTTACTTGTTAGAACGTGAACGTGCAGTACAATCAGTACGATACTAGGAATATATATTCGGGAAATGAGCTTGGCGAAATGAAATCCGGACGGGGAAATGAACTGGGTGAAATGAGGAAACGATTTAGATCCGGACGAGAGACTAATGATAAGTTTTAGTTTTCATTCTTGTTCTAGTTTTTTTTTTTTTTTTGTATATGAATGAATTAATGATTTTTTTTATTCAGAGGTTTTTAGGTCTTTGATTGTTGGAATGTGAGGTTGAACTTGAGAATTTAGATCCGGGTTGGAGATTGTAATGGTAAGTATAGTTTTTTTACTCTTTTTCTAATTTCGATTTTTTTTCCTCTTTGAATAGAATTATAACTTCAATATATTCTCTTTGTAGGTCTTTAGGCCTTTGACTTGTTGAAATATGTAAAATATGAAGTTGAACTCTGGAATTTATATCCAGGTGGGAGATTGTATAGATCATTTAGGCCTTTGACTTGTTGGAATGCAAAGTTGAGAATTTAGATCCGGGTGGGAGATTGCAATGATAAGTATAGATCTCAATTGTATTCTGGTTTCATTTTTTTTGAATATGAACTAACAATTTCTTATATTAGTAGGTTTTTGCCCTGTTAGGTTGTTGGAATTGTGAGATATTGGAAAAGCTGAATGATAGATAGTCATTAAAAATGACGAAAAGATGAGAGTCATAACATAATAATTATGATTTATTACGATATCGTAATTGATAGCTACGTTTATTGTAAGGGACAGTATAGTTGCACGTACAGATTTTACATTGTCATAATTGATAGCTACGTTTATTGTGAGGGACATATAGTTGCACAGATTTGAGACTCGTGTATCGTATATCAATATACGAATTGAATCATTTTATTATTAATAAAAAAATAAAATAAAAATATTTTGATAATTCGTATTACATTTTTAAAAAAAAAAAAAAAAAAAACTACGGCATATTGTAGTAGCAGGTCTTGATCGCATTCTATTAAACTAACCCACCCAAGTTAACTCCAACTATTTAACAAGCGAAAACCTGTAAAAAAAAGTGTTAGCTTTCAGTTTGAAAAAAGAAACTCAAACCCAAATTCTACTTCGATAACTTTTTTTTTTGACTGAGTCAAACCTCTACATAAATTTGATAGCTTATTTTAGTTAAATGTTTGCTTATTAATAAATATCAGATATGTATAAATAAATTAATTAGCGATAAATATATTGAATAAAATGAATACCGTATTAAGAGATTATATACTTTAAATAATAAATTTTTACCCACTATATTTCTATATTTAAATATTTAAGTATGTTTTACTATGTTTATTTAATTTTTACTACTTCTTAAAAGTGAGAAATGGGTTTTGGGTTGGAGAAATGGGTTTACTTATGGTTTGTTGTTTTTTTTAGGTGGGGAAATAAATTTGACGCGGAATTTTTTTAATTTTATCCAATCAACATGTGACTTTTTGCAGATCAGTAGACTAATTTTAAGGTCTAATTCTGCAGATCGGCGCATATGTAAAGTTAATATACTTTAGTAGTTTTATATAATTCTTCATATTCAAGTGCAAAAGTTTGAGATATATTAGAAATTTCTAATATATTTTGAATACAACTCATTAATGGCATATGATATAAGAAATACTCAGTATTATTATGATCCAATACTTTAGTTTTATATATGACAAATTAGATTTCATATTTCATAAATAGTTTTCCTTGTTTAATATTTTTTGGTAATGGAGATTTGGAATAATTTGAATACTTATTAAAGAATGAAATAATCGCATTTCTAGCTGCATTACTTATTTTATATTTTGTAACCAAAACTATTAAATTAGTGTAAACTTCACTAGGAAATATATCATAATTTTTGATTTTCATTATTAGATGAATTATTTTACATATCTTTGATATAATCTGCACTAACGAAATATCATCAGATAATTCATAATATCCTTGCAAAGTATTTCAAATTCATTAAGAATATTAATATTAAAATCAACTTCAAAATTTTTGAATATGTGTTATCCTCTAATTCAAAAAATATATCTGCTAAATTCTTAGACAAATTATCATTATTAGATAAATTTGCAATATTATTCTCTAAATTAATATTTTGCACAGGATTGCTTAAGTTAATATCTTTAAATAAAATTTTTTTAGAGGTTTTAGAGGAATATCCAATATCTAATTGGTTTTTATTAATATTATTCTGAGGCAATTCATCAAAAAGTAAAGATTTGTGAAAACTCTCAGTACTTTTGACAAAAGCTGGAACATCTTCAACAGTACTAAGACACAAGGATATATATTTACTCAATCCATTTCATGATGAAAAAGTACGATTGCAGATAGAATATTTGAAGCTAGACATTTTACAAGATTAGGATTATATTTAATATTTAAAGGGAAATAATAGAATTTTATTCTAAAATTATAATAATTTCAATTTGATTTAAAATTTTAAGGATATTTAGAAATAAAATTTTTTACGAAGAAAATAAAGAAGTTTTTAATCATATTTATATCTTTCTGAAAGTATAGAAATTCTGTTTATATTTTAGAATGAATCTATTTGTCGCCATTAGTGACAGTCACCAGAGTTTGATCGACCAATTAGATCAAAGGATCATGTGTAATGTGAAAAATACAAAAACTTTTGATTTTTTTAAAAAATCACTTTTAACTTAAAATTTTGTCTAAGAAACTACTTTTTTTTATGCAAAAAAAAAATTCTTTGCAAAATTTTACTATATACAAAGCTATACCCGAACCCTAACTATAGCTTTAACCCTGACCCTAACGATAGTAAGTTTTGACGCTTTGTTTTGTTTTGATTGAATGTTACACAATCTAATTGGTCGATCATGCTCCGGTGACAACCACATTTTTTCTATATTTTAAATTAAACTAAAGTATTTAATTTATTATATTAGCATTTATTGAAAATTATGTTTTATAAAAATATTTCAAAATGATGTGAGATAATTCAAAATAATTAAAATTTATGTATAAGTTCAATAAATATTTAATTTAAATTATTTAATTTGTTATGATATACTTTAATTAATTTTGAAATTATATAAAAAAATTAAAAATTTATTAATTTGTGATCCGCCTAAGAACCAGTAAAAAAACATAGTAAATAGTGGGGATATGTTTACTATGTATTTTTTGCTTTTTTTGGAATCTGGAGTTTCTCAAAGGACAAACCGATTTTCTACTAAGGGCAGTGTCATTAATCACCTGATTATTTTTTATCAGAGACCTACCCCCCTCCCTCTTCCTTAATATATAAATAGTCAGGTTCTTATATATAATTTTAACTTTTTTTAGCCCCCTCCCCCTAAAAAATCACCTGATTTTTGTTACTCCCCTAAGTAAACATAACATCTCTTTTGCATTAAGTAAAAATTGTAGAGGAGAAAATTCTGGTCATAATAGCAGTTAAATCATTAAAATCAGCCCAGTGAATCGTGAGAAATGAACATTTTTGTCTTCACGATTATATGTTTACTTTTTTGTTTACACCATATAGTCGCAAAGACAAAAATGCCTATATCTCGTGATCTACTGGGCCGATTTTAATGATTTAACTGCTATTATGGCCGAAATTTTCTCCTCTACAATTTTTATTTAATTTAAAGAGATTTTTCTTAGTAGAAAAATCGGTTTGTCCTTTGGGAAACTCCAGATTCTGAAAAAGGCAAAAAACAATAGTAAATTTCCCCACGATTTACTATGTTATTTCACTGGTTCTTAGGCGGATCACGAATTAAATATATATTATTTAAATTATTTAATTCATTATGATAATATTAAATACTTTGTAATTTCTCAAAAAATTTGAAATAATTAAAATTTATCAAATTTCATTTATTTAATTTTCATAGCATATCTGCGAATATATGTGCGATTATTAAACATTTATTAGAAAAATTAATGCAATTAATTAATTCTACATAGTATTAGCAGAGAAGTTGTTGCCCACATTATGGCATATAAAACAATGAGAGAAGAATACTAAGATTAAGCATAGCCCACTGATTGAATGAACTTAACTAGTACAATTTTGGCATTCTGGAA
Organism: Gigaspora rosea; assembly: GCA_003550325.1. Lineage (NCBI taxonomy): Eukaryota > Fungi > Glomeromycota > Glomeromycetes > Diversisporales > Gigasporaceae > Gigaspora > Gigaspora rosea. The sequence goes on from QKWP01000636.1 coordinate 98,009, forward strand.
TAAATTATAAAACGCTTTGTAATTTTTCAAAATAATTAAAAGTTATCAAATTTTATTTATTTAATTTTCACAGCATATTTGTGAATTTATGTACAATTATTAAACATTTATTAAATTTTTTTAAGTAAAATTAATGTGATTAATTAATTTTACTCTATATAGTATTACCAAAAAAGTCGTTGGTCACGTTATGGCAGTGTTGTCACTTGGACGTTTTTGGACATTTTGGACATTTTTTCAAATTAAAATTACTTAAAATTTTATTAAGATAATCTATTTTAATTTCTTCACCAATGAGTCTAGCACCTAAAAAAAATATATAATTATATATTTTTTTTAAATTACTTTATTGATTAGTTAAACATAGGACATAGGCTTGAACGATTTTGGACAATCTTGGACATTGGACAAAAAATATAGTATGGACACGTCCAAGTGACAACACTGCGTTATGGCATATGAAACTACGAGAAATGAATACTAAGATTAAGTGTGGGTATATTTGCAGATTGGGGTGATGTAGGTTGACCCATCCTTTTAAATACTTATTGATTAAACCCTGATTCCAATTACCGAATGATTGAACAATTAAACCTGTAATTTGTATTGTTGTTTTATCTTAAATTATTAAGTGACTTAATGATCTGAGTTTTTTTTTTTAAACTGTGATTGTGAACATAATTCAAGATCCGATTTCTATCATTATTCAAAAATTACAGACATCGTTAAGTGACTTAAAGATTGATTTTAATTTTGCATAGCATATCTAACAGGTGACCTGTTAGGTAACTCGTCGGGTGACCTGGTGGTGCTATTTTTTTAACTGACCCATTTCACCCGAGTGGTAGAGTGAAGATTTTTAGATAGACAATTTACTAAGCATAGCCCACTAATCAAATAAACTTAACTAGCACAAATTTGGCATTTTGGAAAAGTTATCAAATTTCTGAAATACAAACAATTTTGAAAATGAAAATCCTTATTAAATTTTGCCATAAATAGTAAACAATAAATAGTTTTTATATAAATCGAAAACTTTCATCAACTTTCAATTTGTTACAATATACTTTAATTAATTTTGAAATATTTTAAAATTATGCAAAATTATTAGAAATGTATTAAATCAATTATTTTTTAAAGTATTCAATTCATTACAATAAATTTTGTTTATTAAAGCTAAAAATTAGAATAAAATAATATGTGAATATATGGTTCTCATAATTGTTCTAATATTTTTTATCTAAAGAACATAGGAATAAGTAAGTTGTTTTATATAAATCTATATCAAATTTTATATTGAAAGAACACTACTAAATTATTCTTAATAATATAATTATGCTTTTTGCAAATATTTAAAAGTTTTTACAAGATTTCACAAGATTTCGCAGGATTTCACAAAATTTTGCAATTTTAGCCAAGAAACCAGGTAGTCAAACTGATCAAGGTAGTCAAACTGATCAAGATGATCAAACTGATCAAGGTAGCAATAAGATCAACTGCTGAAGAGAAGCCATAGTGAAAAGATTTATTTATATATTATATATATATTAATTATATTTTAAATTAAATATACATTTTTAATCAATATATACAGTGACTAAATAATTTGTAATTTCTCAAAAAAATGCGAAATAATTAAAATTTGTAATAATATATATAGTTTTTTTCACAGCAAATATAAAATTAATATAACACAAAATCCAGTTCAAGTAACTCTGTATAATTGATTAAAAAAAATTTGCACAATTATTAAACATTTATTAAATTTTTTTTAAAAAATTATTAAACATTTATTAAATTTTTTTTAAAAAATAATTAAATATTTATTAAAAAATTATTAAACATTTATTAAATTTTTTTAAAAAATAATTAAATATTTATTAAAAAAATTATTAAACATTTATTAAATTTTTTTAAAAAATTAGTGTGATTTTTTACTCTACATAGTATTAGTAGCGAAATCATTGGTTACATAATAGCATATAAAATCATAAGCAAAGATTAAGCACAGCCTGCTAACTTATAGCAAGTGATCATCACTGCATAATTTTAAATTTTTAATAAAGATTTAGAGTTAGGGTCAGGTAGAGTTTGGGTTAAAAGAATTTGTTTATATATAAAATTTAAAGCTAAGAACTTTTACTTATTGCCCAAAGACTTGTTATTATAGTAAAATATTTCGCTATTAAAGATTTTTTGAATTTTTTCTTATTGTTTTGATTATATGAAATCCTGCAATTTGATTGACTAAACATATGAGCGATGATGATCACCTATGGTAATATTAAATTTTACCATAAAAGTAAACAATAGATTATTAATAAACATAGTTTTCTTACAACTTTTATCAACTTTTGCAATACTCTCACAATCGCTAAAGCTTTGAAAAAATTTTTTATTTATTATTACAAAAATTTCCAAAAATTTGTACTTTTTTAATATTTAGCTACTTTATTTTTAATTATTTTTCAAATTTTATAAATACAACCAACTTTATATTAGTTTTTTTGTTCGACTAATTTTTCTTTTAAGTTTTTTTTTTATTTTTCAAATTATATTAGATAAATAATTCTATACAATATACTATATAACTTATAATTATAAATTTCTTAATTAATATATATGTAGTTGCTAATACTATGAATAGCAAACTGGCAATTTGCTAGCATATATATTAATTGTAGCAGATTATAATGAAATCCAGATTAAAATAAAATTATAGTATAAAATTTTAAAAACTAAGGTTTTTTTAAGTGCATTTTTTAGGGTTAGGGGTTTAGGGTTAGAGTACGTTTTAAAGAAAATTATAATAAACAAATATTAGTAGGTTTTAGAAGGCTAGTAGGTTTAGTAAAAAATGTAGATTTCATTTTAAATTATGATTTGCAACATTTATTACTTTTTAATATAGTATTTATATTTTTAGATGTCTAGAGCAAATGAATTGCTTTATTATAAATCAATTCTTCATTAAAAATTTTTTTCAATTATTATAAAACGCACTTATGGTGTTTTACTACCATAGGTAAAACAGATTTGCAAATCCCTGTAACAAAAACAAAAAAATAAATTTTTACGAAACAAAATAAATTTTAATTACTTTAAGGTTAGGGTAAGGTCTGGGATTTTATCAGGGTATTAGTATATACAAAATTTAGCAAGGAATTTTTTTATTAGAACCCCAAAGATAGTGTTACCAGGTAAATTGTATCCTTTCGATAGGTTTACATGAAAATAGATAATTTTAGATGATAAGGCAACTCACCAGAGGCATGACGATGGTGATTTGACAATTATTTAGTTTATTAAACGATATTATTCAAGGTAATTTATTCAATGTATTATGTAGGAAATATTACAATCCCATAGGATAGTTTCTAATTAACGTGAATTCTCAGTACTTTTATAGCTTATTCTATCTTAATGAACTTAAGGGGCTTAGAGAAGATTAATTTATACATCATTAAAAGAATCAGGGCGAAGCTATTATACATCAAGGGGCTTATAATAATAATTAAGATAAGTTTCTTCTATCGAAGTCTTTGCTTCACTTATCTTCAAGATCTTCTTGCTTGATTTTCATTTGTTCTTTTCAGAATTCTACTTCGGATTTCACATTGGTTATCATTCCTATTATTCAGCAGGTAAGCCTCATATAATAGTCGATCTGGAATTCTGATGGTCGATCTGCTTAATGTCATGAGTTTATTGCGCCAATTTTGTCGATCTATTATTTAGCTCGTGACAATAGTTTCATAAGCAAAATTTTGCGATATGAACGTTTTTTTAAAAAAAATAAACAAAAAAAAACGAAATTTTTTGTTACACCTGATCTTAAATTTTGATTGGCTATTCTAATAGTTTTGTGTAACATGATGTAAAACACCATAGGTGCGTTTTAGTAAAACTCATTTTTTTAACATTAATATTTAGAAAATTTCTAAATTTACACACATGTTTATACACGGGTATTATTAATTTGTAAATTCAAACATGGCAATTAATGAACAAATTAAACCCTTTGCTTATAATTAGGGTAAGTGTGAGGTTTGGGACTGGGACGAGGCATAGTTTATACCAAAATTTTGCAAGGAATTTTTTTTGTTAGAAGCCAAAAGGTGGTCATAATCGAAATTTTGAGAAATAACAATACCCCTTGTGTACACACTAGTGTACAAATAGTAATTCTCTAATATTTAATTTCAAGTGATTCTTTACAAGAATTTATTGTATTGTATAAAAGATATTCTCGTTGCAAATAAAAAAGTTTAATACTAAACAAAATTTTTTGAATCGATTTATACTGAAATTGTCCAAAAAAGGGGATCCGTTAAAGCCAATTACCCAAAAATTTCGCCTACACGTGATTATTGTCCAATAAATGATCGCAATTTGGTGTAACGTAACACGATAAACAAGCATCTGAAAATTATATCAAAAAAAAAAGCAATCAACACACTCATCGAGTATTGAACTCGCGACGCCCCGCTCGGGATGGTAGGAAACCCGTTAAGGATGATGCCTGCAGACCCAATACGCTATGAACGGATGAAACTAATTTCTATTTCTTTTTTATTTATTTAACTCCTTAAAACTAATACCAGATTGTCCAATTAAATTTCCACATGCGTATCACGTTTAAAGACTATAATCTCCAATGTTTTTAACTGCTGGTAATTCCACTTGCTGAATGAAATGAATAACGCGAACGAAATAATTTGAGGGTATTATGTAATGGTAAGTAAGTATATATGTTCTTGGTTCGTATGCTTGTTTTGCTGATTTTAATTCCACTGGTTATTTATCCATACTCACAAGCTGAATGAAATGAACAACGCGAACGAAATGACTTGAGTGATATTGTGCAATGATAAATAAACATTTATATTCTTGTTTATGAACTCGTTTTGCTAGTTATGAACGAAGTGACTTGAAGGAATTATGTAATGGAAAGTAATTATTTATGTTCTTGGTTCGTGTATCTGTTTTAAGGGTTGGACCCGTTCAAAAAAAACCTTACTCGGGTTAACCGTCGGTTAGATTTCTTGGTTATCCGGGTATATCCGGGTTATCCGGGTTATCCGGATAAACAAATAGGATCACGGATAATGTGTAACCCATGCTTGTTTAATTAATTTAATCAGAGTTGGATCACTGTTATGCAATTAATCTAGCTTTTGGACATATATCGGCCAAAGTGATTTACGCCAATTAATTATAATTTTATTTTCAAAGAATCTAAAAGTTATTTCTACTTGGTTCATGTTCTTTTATTTTGAAAAGTACAATTTCCTTGTTCATTCGTCTATGATATTGTTTTACCTGGTTAATCTACCCGGATAGGTTTACCCGGATAACAAATATCTTAACGGATATCCGTTGTGTCCGCGGGTTACCCGAATAGCCTTTACCCGGGTCCAACCCTTAATCTGTTTTGCTTATTTTAATTTCACTGATTATTGATCTATATCCATGAGCTGAATGAGATGGATAACGCGAACAAAATGACTTGAGAGGTATTATTATGTAATGATTAGCATATATGTTCTTGGATTGTTGACTTGTTTTTTTGTTTAATTCCACCAATGAAATAAATTACGCGAACGAAATGGCATGAGGAGAATTATGTAATAGCAAGCAGTATTTATGTTCTTGGTTTTCTTGGTTGTGAACGTTTTGTTGATTTTAAATCCACTTATTAATGATCTTTATATCCACAAGCTGAATGAAATGGATAACGCGAACAAAATGACTTGAGATATTATGTAATGGTTAGTAAGTATATGTGTTGGCTTGTGAACTTATTTTTTATTTGATTCCACCGATTACAGAACGAAATGAATAACGCGAGCGAAATGACTTGAAATCTTATGTAAAGATAGATAATAATTATGTTCTTAGTATGTGAGCTTAGTTTGCTGATTTAAACCCACTGATTAATGAACTTATATTGGCAAGCTGAATGAAATGATTTGAGAGGTATTATGTAATATTAAGTATATGTGTCTTTGGTTTGCGAACTTGTTTTTTTTTTTTGATAATTCCACTGATTAAACATCTTTACACCACAAGTTGAATGAAATGAATAACGCGAATGAAATGACTTCAAGGATATTATGTAATACTCTTGGCTTGTGTACTTGATTTGCTGATTTAATTCCACCGGTTAAAGATCTTTATATCCACAGGCTGAACGAGATAAATAACGCGAATAAATAATAAGTATTTATGCTCATGATTTGGTGAACTCATTTTTTTTATTTAATTACACTGATTAAAGATCTTTATGCTCTTGATTAATGAACTTGTTTTGCCACAAGCTGAATGAATGAATAAGCGAATGAAATAACTTGAAGGGTAAGCAAGCATTTATGCTCAGTTTAATGAGCTTGTTTTGCTGATTCAATTTCACCGATTAATGATCTTTATTCTTATTAGCTGAATGAAAAGAATAATCTGAATGGAATGATTTGAAGGGTACTATATAATTTATATTGTTTTATGAACTTGTGCTGATTTTAATTCTACTGATTTCTGATCTTTATATTTGTATCGTGCTTGAAGTTGACACCTGCTGAAGTTGTAACTTCGGATATCTGAAGTCACACTTGACTGAAATTAACCCTGAAATTAAATCATTTGGCACGCGTTAGCTAGTAATTTTAGTTAACTTTAGGCACGACATTTGCAAGCTGAATGAAATGAATAACACGAATAAAAAAAAAGATCTGAAATGTATTGTATAGTATAAAGAGTAATTTTAATTTTGCTAGTTAATAAATAATTTTATATGGATTTTGGGTTTAATTTAGTTAGAGCTTGAGCAATTATATTAGAATAGAATTAGAGTTTGGGCGATTATGTTAGTATATGATTAGGATTAGGCGATTATGTTAGGGTTTGGGTGATTATGTTAGAATAGAGTTAAGTATTAATAGTGTTTTAATGATTATACGCTATATTATATAAAAAATAAAGGTGGCTGTTATATATACCCCCAATTTTGTTATCTGTATCCCTACCCCTGTAAATTAAATTTTGTTAAAGTTTTAAAACTTTGAGCAAAGATATTCCGACAAGCACCAAGTCAATTTCGATGAAATTTTTTGGTTTGAATTCTAAGATTTCATAGGATTCAAATAAAGAAAAAATTATTGAAATTGACTTGGTGGTTGTCACCCAAAGTTTTAAAACTTTAACATGCCTATCAAAATAAGAGCTGCACCAGTTTTTCTTAAGCTTTAATCGAAGATATCTCGACAACTACTAAGTCAATTTTGATAAACTGTTTTATTTAAATTCTATGAATTTGTAGATTTCAAAAAAAAAGCTCATTGAAATTGACTTAATGATTATCGAGATATCTTTATTTAAACTTTGAGAAAATCCAAAACATCTATCGAAATAGAAGATGCACTGACTTTTTTTAAACCTTTGAGCAGAGATATCTCAACAACTATTAGGTCAATTTCAATAAGCTTTTTTTATTAAATTCTATGAATCTGTTGAATTTAAATAAAAAAAAGTTCATCAAAATTGACTTGATGGTTGTCAAGATACCTTTGCTTAAAGTTTTTGAAAAATTTAGTGCAGCTTCTATTTTGATAGATGTTTTGAAATTTTTGTTTATATAAATTCTATGAATCTGTAATAAAAAAATTTATCAAAATTGACTTGATAGTTGTCAAGATATCTTTGCTTAAATTTTTTAAAAATTTAAAATGTCTATCAAAATAAAAGCTGTACCAAATTTTTTAAAACCTTTGAGCAAAGATATCTCAACAACCACTAAGTCAATTTTAATAAACTTCTTTTTATAGTACTGTAAGCCTATACTCAACAGTTACATAAAGTGTTTCAAAGTGTTTCAATTTTTTAAATGGCTATAACTTTTTATCTAAGAGGTTTTAAAAAAATCTGACTAGTAACTTTGTAGAGCTATATATATCAGCTCTACATATGTGCCAAATATCTTTCAAAATCTTATTACTTAAAGAATCGTTGTGTTTTGAAAATTAAATTTTATATGTAAATTTATAAATTTACATATAAAATTTCAATTTTCGAAGTGCATTAACTCCTTACAGTGATTACAGTGATGAGATTTTGAAAAGATATTTGGCACATATGTAGAGCTGATATAGCTCTACAAAATTACTGGTCAGATTCTTTTAAAACCTCAGATAAAAAGTTATAACCATTTAAAAAATTGAAACACTTTGTATAACTATTGAGTATAGGCTTCTAGCACCATATTTAAATTCTACAGATCCATAGAATTTAAATAAAAAATATTATTGAAATTGATTTGATGGTTGTCAAGATATCTTCACTCAAAGTTTGAGAAAATTTGGTGCAGCTTCTATTTTAATAAATATTTTAGATTTTTCTTAAAGTTTAAATAAAGATATCTTGAGTCAATTTTAATGAACTTTTTTTATTTGAATTCTCAATTTTATAGAATTTAAATAAAAATAAGTTTATCAAAAAGTGACTTAATATTTGTTAAAATATCTTTATTTTAATTTAAAAAAACTTGGTGCAGCTTTATTTTGATATACATTTTTAATTTTTAAAACTTTAAGCTATTAATAACTACTATGTCAATTTAATAAGATTTTTTTTATTTGAATTCTACAAAATCTTAGAATTTAAATAAAAAAATTTTATTGAAATTGACTTGGTTAGGGCAGTGTCATTAATCACCTGATTATTTTTTATCAGAGGCCTACCCCTCTCTTTTTTAATATACATATAGTCAGGTTCTTATATATAATTTCAACTTTTTTTACTCCTTCTAAAAAATCATCTGATTTTTGTCACTCCTCTTATTGTCTAGATATCTTTGTTCAAAGTTTTAAAATTTTAGCAATTTAATTTATAGGGGTAGAAGCACAAATAACAAAATTGGGTAATATGTATAATAGCTGCCAAAATAAAAAAATAATATATTTTAATTATAATATAAATAAGAAAAAATCTATTTGTAATAATCTGTTACATAACACCTATAAGATCATTAGAATTAGAGTTAAAATTAAAGTTAGAATTAGAGTTAGAATTAGAATTAAAGCAAAAATTACTACAAAATTGTGAGAGGAACATTTTTTGTTAGAAGTGCAACAGAATTATTCTTGTAAAATTTTGAGTTATAAATATAGTTGTTACAAATAAGATGTGTAACAGGTTGTTACAATTAGACTAGCCCTATAAATAATATTTATTATTAATTATCTTAACTGTACAAATTATATAATGCAGATACATGTACTTTTAAACAGTGTTGTACATAGAATATGTCTATACTATAAATTTGTCCAAGTATTCAAAATTATCCAAAATTATCCAAGCCTATATTTCAAGCTTAATTAATTAATAAATCAATTTAAAATTATATAATATATATTTTTTTAGATGCTAGATTCATTTTTGAAAATTAAAATAGATTATCTTAATAAAATTTTATATAATTTTAATTTTAAAAATGTTCAAAATTGTTCAAAATTGTCATATGTACAATACTGCTTTTAGATGCATAAATATAACTTTTAGTTATATAAATAATACCAAAAACATAATAATGAAATTACAAATTATATAGTTGACTAATATTTAAAAAAAATCCTTAACCTAGACCCAGGTTTTACGTTAATAATATAAATCTCATAGAGGTTTATATTAAAATTTTTTTTTATTCTAGACCTCATGACAGATCAGCCAATCAGATAAGTTTTTATTATTTTTTTTGGGAATTAAGATCATGTACTCCAGATAATCATTGTTTTCTTGGTTTAATTTTATTTTTTTTTTAGTTTCGATTTCGTTATCTTCGGGGCCACCTTAGAGCCGTCATTTTCAAAGCTGTTGTAGTTGGTGTGATTTCGTCATTTAGAAATGAAATTTATCGACATGTTATTTAAAGCAGGTGGATTGTATTTTTTTTTGTTTGTTTTTTTTTGTTCTTAACTGATGCTTCTCTTTGTTATTGGAGCCATTGTGGTTGAATTTTCGTGGTAGTAGTTCGTAATTTCAAAAGCAGATGGGCTAATAGGTCGTGGTTTCAAAAGCTGGTTGGTAGGTTATTAGGTTGTGATTTAAAAAGCTGGTGGGTTAGTTATTTCATTAGCAAGTAAGCTTATAGTTTAATTTTTTTTTGCTTTTTGTTTTTTTCATTTCTCTTCGCTTTTTTTTCTCACTTTTTTTCGCTTCTTATCCCTTCTTTTTCATTTCCTTATTATTCATTCTTTTTTTTTCTATTTAATTTTTTTTTCTTTTCTTGTTTTTTATTCTTTCTTTTGCTTCTTTTTTCTTGTTTTTTATTTTATTTTTTTTTAGCTTATGTTTTTACTTTATTTTTTTTTCTTTGCTTTAACTTTTCTTTTTTTTATTTTTCGTTTTTTCTTCTATTGATTTAGACTAACCTTACTTTTTTCCTAGTTTAATTTCATCATTGGAGTTGTCGTCTTTATTAGAGATATTGGAGTTAGTATTGGATTCGGGTAAGTTTATCTTTGTGTTTGTGTTGCTCTTTTTTATTTATTAATAACTTTCCTCTTTTTTTAGTCTTAATTTCATTGTTGGAGTTATTATTCTTGGAAATGTTAGAATTGTCATTGGATTTAGATAAGTTTATTTTTTGTTTGTTATTTTTATTTTTATTTTATGTATTTACTAATGTTACTCTTCTTTTAGGCTTGATTTATCACTAGTGTCATTGCTCTCAGAGTTATTAGAATTGTCGTTGGATTCAGGTAAGTTTAATGTTTGTGTTTGTTTTTTCTTGTACTTATTAACGGTTTTCTTCTTTTAGGCTTGACTTTGTTGTTGAAGTCATTGTTTTTGATCGTTGTTTGTGTTGTTTAGTTGTTTTTTTTTAGGCATAATTTGTCATTAGAGTCGTCGCTCTTGGAGTTATTGGAATTGTCATTAAAATCAGCAAGTTTATCATTTTTGAATCGTTACTGTGCTTTTTTTCTTTTCTATATTTAATACTTCTCTTTATCTAGGCTAATTTAGTCGTTGAAGTTGTCAATATTAAACCACTTGTGTCTTTAGTTGTTAATGCTTTTGTTGTAGTAATACGATCCTGTTTGTTTACTTTGTATTTTTTTTATTCATAATGCGATTTGTTGTTTGTTGTATTCTTTTTTTTTTTTTTAATAAAAAAATCTTATAAAATTTGCATGAGCGATTAATCATGTATTACATGATCAGTTTTGATTAGCTAAGCACGATTGCGCAGGTGTGCGAAATTTTTAATCCCTATATAAATAAAAAATAGTTTTAAATTTTTTTGGTTATAAAAATATTTGGAGACTTTCTCGATGATTGAACTATTGGTCACGTGACCAAATTTGATTGGCAGATCATGTGGGTCGGCATGGCGTCGGGTCACTGCCAATTTATATTTGTCATATAATTAAATTTGATTGGTTAGATATGGGTCTAGGATTAAATTAATTGTCTTAATATAGACCTCTTTGGGGTTTAGGTTATTAGTGTAAACCCCGGGTTTAGGATAAGATTACTCTCAATTATATTATGTGTATAGTTAGCTGTTTATGGAAAATATATTAAGATAATAGATTTTCTATAGATAGCTAATTGTATGCAAAAGTCTGATCTTTTAATATTCAAAGTTCATATATATTACATAAACAAATATGAATGCTTACCATATATATATATTAAAGTTAAAATTTAAAAATTTAAATATCTTCTAACAATAAAAAAAGCTCAAAATTTTTTTAACTATAATAATCCTAGTTTATAATTTCATTTTAAAGAAAAAAACATATTCAAATAACAAATATATATTAATTTAAAAATTTATTTGTTTAATTTGTTCTCAAAATACGTGGGTTGGATGATAAGTTTTGTCAGTAGATTAATATCTTGATCAATTTTAAAGATACAGTTTTAACCTTTATATATATAAATATAGTGGTTATAATAAATATATAAAAAAAATTTTAAGTATTTTTATTAGATAGTTTTTAAAATATTAAATTTTTAATTTATTATATAAAAAATATTGCAAATTTTTTTATATAAAAATTAATTAAACTTTATCTTATGTATATATAAAAAAAATTAAAAATTTAATTAATTTTTCTAAAAATTTAACTAATACTAAAATCAGTTATGTAGTTTTTAAATATATAATTTATTTTTAAATTAACATATTAAAATTTAAAAAAATTTATAAATTAAAATTTTTTTTTGTTTAATTAGGCCATGCAAACAAATATTATTGTTTCTCGTAACCCGGCCAGGTGCTTTTTTTGAAAAAATTAAAATTTTATTTTATATATATTATATATATAAACTGGGTGCCTTTTTTAAAAAAATTAAAATTATATATATATTATATATATAAAATTTTTAACGTTTAACTGTGAGATCTGCACATAAACAGTAAATACAGAAATATAAATATTGATTTTTTTTTGTTTATGTTGTTTTTTCTTCTTTCTAATTAAATTTTTTTTTGTATTTTTTTTTATGTAGCAGCCGCCTTAGTACCTTCACTTTTTTGGTTACGTTGTTTTTTGCTGATGCTGTTTCTTGGAATCATCGTATGTTGGAGCCGTCGCTTGGAGTCGTCGTATATTGGCGTGATAGTGCTTTTCCTCGTATGCTGAGGTCATTGTATAGTGGTTCCTTCGTTCGTATACTGAAGTTGTTACTTGTAGTCGTTTTATGTAGTGCCTCCGTTCGTATGTTAAAGTCATCGTATGGAGTTGTCATATGGAGAAATTTTTGCTTTGAGTTGTCATATGTTAGTGCCTTCGTTATTGTCAGTGCAGTATTAATTTCGCGTTGCTGCACTGCTAATGTGTCTTTCAGATAGGCGTCACATTTTTTCTTTAAATTTTTTTTTTTTGTTTTGTTCTTTACTAACTCTTGTCTATTTTTCTTTTAGTCTTTGATTCATTATCTGTATTTTTGTCATCGTCATTATTTATAGTGCCGTTGTTGTTTTGGTGCTTCGTTGTTGATTCCATAAGTTATAGCTGGTGTACTTAATGCGAATTATGGCCTGTCTGAAAGCATTATATTGATGTTTGGTGTGAATTCTTTGTGGGTATGAGCTTCGTTAACTTGGTGGATTAGTTGAATTTTAAGCCTAGGTTTATAGTTGCTGGTTAGAGTTAAGGATAATTAGGATGTGAATTAGAATTTAGAGTAACGGACATGGGTTATAGGTAAGGTTTGAGGTTAGGATTGCGGGTTAAAGTTAGAGTAAGGATGCGGACATGGGTTATAGGTTAGAGTAAGGTTTTGGACAGAATTAGTGATAAGCGATGATATTCGTTACTAAAAACATTCATATATGTTATGCACATAAATATGATTCAATAATTAAATAACTATGATATAATAAATACTATACATAAAACTATTATAATATAATATAATAAAATTAAAACTTACCGGTAATTTTATATATCATTCGTCGATATGCAGATCGTGTAGCTGGGAATTTCCCCCCAGCAATTCTATATTAAAAATTTTATATAACATTTTTTTATACTTATACAATAACAACTGGGTCCCGGATGTCTTTTAACCTTAATATGTTACAAGAAACAATTAATTTTATTTCACGGTCTTAGATTTTGCGAAGCTATAGTTTTTTTATTTTTTAATATTTTTATAAATTTTATAAATAATAATAATAATTTTGCAATAATTTTTATTTATAACTATTCTATTTTCAAATAAAATTATTAAATTTATTTAAAACAACCAAAAATTAAAAATTGTTATATAGATAAATTTTATTACTAAATTTAGTAAATTAATTACTATATAGGGGATGGCTAATGCCAGGTGCGTTTATATGTTTTTGATTATTTAATTAAAATTAGGGTAAGAGTTAGTTAGGAGTTAAGTTTAGGACTTGTTTTATAAAGAAAATTGTTTTTCCGATATTTTTTATTAATACTTCTAAACAGGTTTAGACACTCGTTTTTTGTATTTTCAGTGTTTTTCAATTTTTTTCTTTGTTTTTGTCTCGTCGGGCTGATCCGTAAAGATCAAATTTTACAATTTGATTGGCTTTTTATCACGTAAACGCATCTGGCTTTAGACGACCTCTATATATAGTAAATATTTAATTTATAATAAAATTACTTCAAATAATTATAAATAAAGAGTTTTATAATTTACCGCCATGGCGATGTACCACCACTTCTTGATCAACCAATTAGAATGCAGGATCAGGTGTAACATGAAATTGAAGTTATTACAATTTTTTTCAAAAATCAGCTATCCCTTAGATTGTAACACAGACAAATTTGCCTGCGTATTTTAAAATTTTTAATAAAATTTTAAATATTGATTTTAGCCATATCTTTTCTAAGTAAAAAATATTCTTTAAGTTTTGTTTTAGTAACTTTGTTATAAAATTTTTTTAAAATCATTAGAAAACTTTAATATAATAAATGTTTAAAGTTCTTGTATTGGCATTTTTACTATTAAAATTTTTCTTTAGATTTTTTCAAATTTTATATGTTCCTGTTTATAAAAAAAATCTTTACTTCTAATACAAGTCTTAATTTTTACAAGTAAATCATTAAAGTTGCAATAATGAAAGTTGTCATCCTTTATATAAACTACAATATTGTCTTAAGAACTATAGTTCTAAAACTAAAACTAAATAAGATCGCAGAAAAATTGTAATAAAATTTTTTAAAAAAAATTTTTCTTAAAATTATCTATTTTCAGCTTATATGTAACTATAATTTATTTTCTTATAATATAAAAACTAATTTTGCAAAAAAGTAATCCTTATTTTCAAATATAATTGTACAAAGTTTTATTTAATTATTTTAGTATTTTAAAAAAGTAAATCAGAGCTAAAAAAGTGCAAAAACGCAGGCAAATTTGCCTGTGTTCTACTACAATTTAAGGGATAGCACGAAATTTTGTCTATGAAATCATCTCTGATGCACTAACAAAAAAAATTCCTCTCGAAATTTTGGGTTAGCATCTTTTTGCTAAATTGCTTTACTCTAACTCTATCCTTCATCCTTACTCTAACTCTAAACTAATGAATTTAATTTATTGTTTTGATTTCATATTACACTAGATCTTATAGGGTGCGGTGTATCGCATATGCGAAAAAATCCAAAATTCATAAATAAAATTTATTTATATAAATTTTAATTATATAAATATAGTTTATTATTTTGGTTATATAATTTTTTTATTGAAAATAACTAATAATTACCATAGGTGATTATCACCTGTGATCTACAATGCATAAACAAAACAAACAAAACTTTTATTAAATAAAAATTAAATCTCTTTAATATTAGGGTAAGGGTAAAGGTTAGAGATTAGGGTAGGGCTTTGTATATAGTAAAATTTAGCAAGGAATTTTTTTTTTGCATAAAAAAAAGTACAGTCAACCCTCCATAAATGCAACTTGTAGGGACAAGCCTACAACGTGCATTTAGAGAGGTTTGCATTTAGAGAGAGCCCAATTAAATTGCAGCTTTAAAAATTAGATTATCAAGTTTGTGTAACTTCTACCAAAACTGTATAGCCTATCTTAAATACTAAAATTTGATTGGCTACGTGCATTTAGGGAGGTTAGTATAATATAAAATGTTATTCAAGAGAATGTGCATTTACAGAATATAGAATGTGCATTTAGCACTAATAATATTTTACGGAATAGAAAAAAACGTGCATTTAGGGAGGTATTGCATTTATGGAGGTTGTATTTATGGAGGTCTGACTGTAGTTTTATAGACAAAATTTTAGGTTAGAAGCAATTTTAGCAATTTTTTAAAAAATTTTTTGTTTTGTTACACAAAATTGATCTACATATTACACCTTATCCTGAATTTTAATTGGCAAATTAACTACAGGTGATAATCACCTGTGGTGTAAATTAGTAATTTCCTTTTTTATTATATAAAAATTTTTAATATAAATGACTTAATTTAAATTTTTATAATAATAAATTTCAATTGGTTAAATTAATAAATTTAAAAACCAATTTTTTCAACAATTATCTAATTAAAATTAATTAAAATTTTTTTTATAAATTCATTATAACCACTATATTAATATATATAAAATTTAAAACTGTATATTTAAAAATGATCAAGATATTGATTAATTGACAAAACTTTTTATCCCATCTACGTATGTTATATGCTAATAAGTTTTTATAATTTTTTTTAATCCAAAGGTTTTAGATGATTATCAAAATGACGAAACAAAAACATTCAATTCAACCAACTCTCTCTGCTAATCCATATTTTCAAAAATGGCACAAAACAAAATTTTAGCATAGGTCTTAATCTATACTAGAAAAGGCACTAAACTCATATAAAACAAAAGTAAAGCTACTTAAAACAAATAGTAATTTAGTAAGCACATTTAGAACCAATCTTTTTGGATAGCCTACTTCAAAGGAAAATTTTATTTTCGAACAAAATTTTTGAAAAATTTTTGGGGAATATCGAAATTCTATACTGTAGATTTGTTTTGCTTTGATCAAACTGCACGTAAACAAACAAACAAATTAACAATAGCCAAATGGGTAAACAAAAGTGTCATGTGCAAACATACCAACTTAAAAACAAATACATTTATACACGAAATTGTAAATTCTAAAAATAGATTCTAGAAAATTTGAAATGTAGATGGAGATAATTAGGGGAGCGCCATTTATCACCTGATTTTTTAGGTGGGTGGGGGGTCAGAAAATTATCAGGTCCTAATAGTAGATAACTTTTGATTGGCTAAAATTTTTTAAAATTTTTTAATTGAGAATGGCGAAATGTGGCGTGCTTCCATATAAAAGTTTTTTTTCTTACTAAGTTAATGACACATGCCCACTAATTGAAAGTTGTAGAGCTCGCCAAGACGCATCTAACGGTGGTTAGATCATCCAAATCGGTCCAGTGGATGGCGAGTTATCGTCAAAATACGATTGGCCGACTATATAAAAATCCGTGATGGAAATTACATATTAAAATCACTATAGGCGAAATGTGGCGTGCTTCCATCTAAAAGTTTTTTCTTACTAAGTTAACGATACATGCCCACTAATTGAAAGTTGTAGAGCTCGTAGAGACGCATCTAACGGTGGTTAGATCATCCAAATCGGCCCAATGGATGACGAGATATCGTCGAAAAACGATTGGCCGACTATATAAAATCTCTATATCAACAAACATTGTTTTACATAGAGAATTTATATAGTCGGCCAATCGTTTTTCGACGATATCTCGCCATCCACTGGGCCGATTTGGATGATCTAACCACCGTTAGATGCGTCTCAACGAGCTCTACAACTTTCAATTAGTGGACATGTATCGTTAACTTAGTAAGAAAAAAATTTTTAGATGGAAGAACGCCACATTTCGCCATTCTCTGGTTGACAGGCGGATTATCAATTAAAATTTTAAAAAATTTTTAAACTTTAATATTAAATAAAATTTGAACTAATGATTCGTTTTGGATGATTTTACTACCAAACTGTTCGTCTCAATGAGACGATTCCAACGAGCCTAAAATCATCAAAATCCAATTACTGGATCCCAAGATCGTTATAAATTTGTATTGCTTTAATTATATTAGTTTTGTATATATTAAAAATTATTATTAAAGTTCTTATAAACTTTAACATTGAATAACTTGTGAACCAGTGATCCGTTTTAGATGATTTTACTACCAAAATGCTCGTCTCAGTGAGACGATTCTAATGAATCTAAAATCGTTAAATTTTGATTACGGAATCCCAAGATCGTTATAGATTTGTGTTATTTTTAATTAATTTAATATATTTTATATTAATATAACACAAATCTATAACGATCTTGGGATCCCGTGATCAGAATTTAACAAATTTAGATTCATTAGAATCGCCTTACGGAGACGAGCATTTTGGTAGTAAAATCATCTAAAACGGATCACTGGTTCACAAGTTATTCAATGTTAAAGTTTATAAGAACTTTAATAATAATTTTTAATATATACAAAACTAATATAATTAAAGCAATACAAATTTATAACGATCTTGGGATCCAGTAATTGGATTTTGACGATTTTAGGCTCGTTGGAATCGTCTCATTGAGACGAACATTTTGGTAGTAAAATCATCCAAAACGAATCATTGGTTCAAATTTTATTTAATATTAAATTTTAAAATTTTTTTAAAATTTTAAAAAATTTTAGCCAATCAAATTGCAGTATTTATTATCAGGTGGGGGTGGGGGGGTAGTTACTTAGTAGACCCTAATCACCTGATAAATGGCGCTCCCCTTATGACACAATTAAATGCAGTTAAGGAGTTCTTTAATAATTCTGTGGATAAGATTTTAAATACTATTCCTGCACTAAGATATGAAGCAGATAACAAAGAACAAGAAGAATTTATTGTTAGATTTATGAACATTGCATACCCAATAGTAGAGTCAGCAATTTTGAGAATCTTAGAACTACAAGATGCAGAAATTAAGAAACAAGAACAAGCAAATGAAGAGGCAATTATAAAAGAAAAAGAATTACAGCTACAAAAAGAAAAAGAAGATAATTTAAAAAAAGAGGCTTTAGCAAAAGAGCAGGAAGCACTAGAAAAAAAAGAAAATATTATTAGTGTTATCTGAATCAGATTGTCTCGATTATGGTATTGAGGAGCAGCTTAGTAGTATTACAGATATAACAGAAGATTTAGATTACTCTGCAAACAAAAAGGATATATATGGATCGATATATGCTTCTGAAAATAGATTTAATCATAAAGAAGGAAATACAATATCATCAAATAAGTTGGTAGTTAAGCCAAATAAAAGAAAAGAAATATTACGCATTTTAGAAAACAGGAAGGAATTGGTAGCAGTAGACTTATATTACAATCAAAATGTGATTAAGGAGATGAGCTCAAAAACAACTAAGATTACTTTTTGGGATATGCCTGCAAAGGGCAGAATAGACAATTTGTACAAATTTGTTAAAAACTTTAGCCAAATAGAAAACTCATACCATATAGTTAACAGAGCAGATTAGGCCAAACTTGAACTAGTGGTTTATCTCTTATCTAATAAAGAAGAACAATTCCAAAACACTTTGGCGCTTCTACGCAACAATGAATCGTTAACTCGCATAATAGTTAGAGAAGACAAAAAGAAGTATTGAGGCATAGAAGGAAAGTAACAGCAAAATTATCTGGCCTACCATAAATAACAATAAAGTAATTCTATAGAGATAATTGAAACACGTTAAAGCCAAAATGGTACATATTTTCAAAAACAGAAATGGCTATCAAAGAGAATTAGTTTTAGTAGAATTTGAAAATAAAGAGGATAAGCAGAAAGCAATCAAAACCAAAGTTAGATACTTTAACTTGCCTCTTAGTTGGATATATGAAGAGTTAGATAAAAGGGACATTATAGAAAATCAAGAGAAAAAAGAACTCTTACAACCTATATAATCGTTACAGAAAAGAAGTTAAAGAAATAAAAATCAAGAAAGAAAATAGAAACATGGAAGAAATAGCACCTATAGTCAAAGAAGAGTTCAATAATAAAGTTCTGCTATTAGAAATTTTAAGTAGGCTCACTCAACTGGAAGAAGCAAATAAATTCAAAGATCTGGAGAGTGCAAATTTTTTCATGCATGCAGAAACAAGCATTCACACAAGAAAAGTTTTGCATATGGAGAAAGAGTGAAGGACAGAGGTTAGGCATATTGCACCTAATATTTGCCATGAGCATCTTTAAAGAAACCAGCAGCACAGGTAGAAAGTGTTGCAGAAAAAAAGGAGGAACAAATGGCTTATTAACATAGGCATTTCATAATATTAATGGGGTTAAATCGAACAAAACCAAGCTAGAAAGTTTACTTGGTTTAATGGATTCGAAAGAAATTGACATAGTTGGCTTGTGCGAAACAAATATACAAAAAAAGGAAGAAGAATGGGTTAATTAATAAGGTTAAAAAGTACAGAGGCTTTTGGGCATCAGCAAAATAAGAAAAGAAAAAGGGTTCTGGTATAGCAATAATTATACATAAAACACTAAAAAGCATTTAGCTAGAATTTTAAAATGGACACCCTATTTAATCGAAGCAAATTTGGTATTTAAAAATGAGATTTGGTACCTTTTTGTTATATATATACTACCCAACAACAAAGAATATAAGAAAAGATATGCAAAAAACTATTTAATAGAGTTGAACAAGTACAAAAGTCCAGTAAGGCAAAGGTAGCGATCATAGGAGATTTTAATATAGAAGCCAATATTAATATATTAAATAGTAAAGAATCAAATACAGGAACAAATAAAAAAATTCTCTTATGATAAAGGCTATAAAAATACTTTCACACACCTAGATATAGGTGCCAATAGAAGTACATGAAAAGGTTTAACAAAAGACTCAGAAATTGATTATATTTGGTTAAAGCATTGACAGATATTACATAATATTTTTTATTAAGAAGGTTACCCCCTCCTCCCCACATCATATATGAAGTATACATATAGTACATTATACCTAGCTACCCCCTCCTCCCTAAAAATATTACGTAATATCTGTCAGCGCCCTTATCGTACAACTGGTATACAGAGTTAGCAAAGTATAAGATACAAGATATGAGTTTATATACAAATAGTGATCACCACATGATTTGTGCCTGGTTGTTTTTTAGAACGCATGCCTATGACCAAAGTAGTCACAAAGACATAGAGCTAAAAGCAAAAAAATATATATTGATATAACTAAAATTCAAGAAGAAGATTGGATCGCTTTTGCAAAAAAGACTGATGAGATCATGAAGTCCAAAGAAGTAAATAAAAAGAAAATGCATTTTGAAAGCACTAAAACAGGAGAGAAAATATCTATGCAAGAGGAATTGGACATAAAATGGAACTAGTTAGAATTGAGCATAAAAACAGTAGCAAACAAATCCTGCCAAAGAAGTAGTTCATCGCAGTACAAACAAAAGAAAATGACGATGACCAAATACACAATTTATGGAAATTATCCAAAGGGCTAAACAAGTTATGCAAAAAAAGCAAAAAGCACATAGGACAAACACTTAACAACAAAGACAAAAAAGAGTTAGAGAATATACTAAAAGTAGTTAAGATAGAATTAGAGGAGTATTTAATTTCTGAGAACAAAGTAGATTGTTGGACAAAGGGAATTCATGAACAATTAGAAATAAAAAGAGTATTTCGCTAGAAGAATCTAAAATCAGAGAGTGCATAGAGGAAAGGTGCGATAGAATAGTAACAAATCAAAAGTTAATGCTAAATAGTATATTAAAAAGGCCGACCAGAAAGATTAAAATAGATAGAGTTTATAAAGAAGTAGGTGACAACTACAAATTATTTACAGAAGAAAAAGAGGTTTTTGACAAAGTAAAGACACACTTTAAAGAGCAATTTAGAAAAAGGAATTTCGATATCAATAATCTAAATCAAACTTGGCGTAAGCAATATAAACACAGAGAGAACATTAATGCAGAATGGTATGACCAAGTTTTAAATGAGATTATAATAGGAGAATGGGAACATGCACTCTCCTCTATGTGAAGCAATTCAGCTCCTGGGATATTAGGTATTATATATCCTGTTTTAAGACACCTTGAAAAATATGCAACACAATTTTGTATTGAATTATTGTCCAAGTGTTTAGCAAGTGGAAAAATACCCCTAAAGTGGAAGTTGGGTTTATTATACCCTATACCAAAGAAAGAGAACTGGAATTATAATCTGAATAATGTCCGTTCTATTATACTTTTGGAAACTTTAAGGAAAATTCTGAACAAAGTCTTAATGCAGAAACTTGTTCTAATTTTTAAAGAAAAAAAAATTCTCAAGGGCCCAAACTTTGCGGGTTTATCAGAAAAAACCTATCCACATTTTAAACTGTATAGTGGAAGAAGCCAGAAAAAAGAAGTATGGGTCTTGTTCCAAGATATACAAAAGGCCTTCAATTCTATAAGCATGGTTTCTCTAGAGCTTGTGTTAAAGAGAATTAAACTATCTAAAAACCTTTGCACTATATTATAAACCTTTTTGCAAAAAGACAATTTGAAATTATAACCAGTGATGGCAAATGACAAGGTCATAAAAATTTTTATAAAAATGACTATAAATGATATGTCATTTTAAAATGACAATGTCATTTATTATAAAAAAAATTTATACAAAACCATAGCAAAATGACAAGTCATAAAAAATATTTTTATAAATGACATTAAAATGACACAGTATTTAGAGATTGAAATCGAACATGGTATGATCAATTGCTTGGTCAAATCGGTCATGATTGATCACGAATTTTTTGTTCGATCATAATCGATCAAACTCAATGATCGATCATAGCCATTTGATCAATTATAATCGATCAAAAGGCTATGATCGATCATAAAGTTTAATCGATTACAATTAGAGATTCGAACTTGATATGTTCGATTTCAAAAGATTTCAAAAGTTAGTTCGATCAATTATAATTTTTGATCGATTACTGAATTGGGTATTGGAGAAAATTATATTGGTTTTAAATTAATATCGAATAATGCAGATCTTAAAATATCTTAAAATATATCAATAAATATTAATAATTCGAATAATAGAGTAGAGATGACGATCGATTACGAAATGATCAATCATTTAATCTGTTTGATTGTGACCAATCATATAAAAAAAATTTTTTGAGTACGATCGTTCGTTCAGTGATCGAACGTACCGAAGTGAACAGTAACCTCAGAGTTTAATCACTAAAACAAGAGGTCCTTACAATGCTTATGGAGCCATAGAGCCTAATAACCAAGCATGGGTCTTTGCACTAGTGCTTCGGTCCTATTTTTTAAGGGCCATATAGATTAAATTCAGATTCTATCTTGTGTATCCAGATGATAATCTGAATCTGGGTAAATCCGGATTCTATACTATATTTTTAATCTTATTATCTGTGGCTTTGCAATGCCGAGTGAAAAGTTTATCCAATAACACTACAAATGAGTAAATGCGTAATATAGTAATTGATGATTTAAAAAAATGTTGATAGAAAATAAATATCAGTTATCTTGGATAAATTTGGAAATAGGTAGAGATGGGTTTGCAATGCTATCTGGGTTGATAAAAGTCAAAATTACATCAAATGGTTGCACTTAAATTACTTAATAAATCAGATAATTATTACGAAGAATTTATAAAAGAGGTAATATTTATAAAAATCATCAATAATTATATTGTATTTATCATTTATATATATTTCTTATAATTAGTTAAAGGTTTATTGTGATATCGGACTTAAAGATCCAACATTTTTAAAATGCTTTGGTATATCAAAAGACAAGGCTTCTAAAGATTATATTCTAGTCATGGAATATGCTCCATATGGATATTTGCGCAAAAATCTACGTAGTATAGCACTAATGGATTGGAAAGATTAAATCAAGACCCCTAAATATACATAGATAGATCAGGTTAATTATAGGGTTACTAAAAAAGGAAGGATCTGTACAAAAAACTTCAAAAATAAGCAAAAAATTACTATAAATAGAAAGAATCTGCATAAAAAACCTCAAAAATAAGCAAACTCATACCTGACCTATCTATGTATATTTCGGGGTCCTATTAAATTTACTACAATGTATTGCATTAGATCTTCAAATAATTCATTCCCATGACCTTATTCGAAGAGCGTATATTGCAGATTTAGGACTTTCAATAACATTGGACGTAATAAAAATAAAGAATAGGCAATTCTATATTCTCTTGGATAGCAACAGTAGATTATGGTATTTATTTAGGAAATGGTAAAGTTTTTCATTTATGACATCCTACAACTGTTTCAAAAATGGATGCTCAAATTGGTTCATGGGAGGACTTTTTTTAACGAAGATGCTATATTAAGGAAAAGGCAAAACCAAATTTACATATCCACTGATTTGATTTTTAGTGGTTTTTTTCGATAAACTATTACACGAACTTTTGCTATTTAGTGACGTACAAATGAAACATTCATTAAAAATGTTTTTTTAGCCTCTATATGAGATAAATAAGCAATAAATACCAAAAAAACCAGCTATTCTAAGCTATAACGAAAGCACTATTACTAGTTGTTGAAGCGTTCGGGTATTTTCGGGCAGTGAACGATCGGTTTGCCATTGTTTGATCAGTTGTATAATGGGTAAGAGTGAATTCGGAGGTGATTTTTGAGAAAAACAGCCTTTTTAACTTACTTTCAGCCAATAATTAAACAGGTAGATATTGCAATATTCTATGTAAGTTTAAAAAACCGCTTTTGTAAAAAACTTTCTCTATAATAAATTTTAATGACAAATAATTCTCAATCATGATTGGCTAATTTTGGGGCCAAACCAAATCAGTTGATATGAGGACCTAAGACTGCTAATGCCGTGGTCCGACTTTGAAAAAGAAATTTGGTTTTATATGTAAGGTAGGTTTTATTATATTTTTTCTTTATAAATTTGTTTAATTTTAAGTCCTTGCGTGTTTCTATTACGAGGGGTTAAAAATATATAAAAAAATAAGCACTAAGTCCTATAAAAACTATTTTAAGTCTTCGGTAAATCCTTGGTCTCTTATTTTGATTCACTTTTCTCGGCTTTTTGGACTATTTCTTGTCTTCTCCTTTTAAGAAAAGAACCAAAAGAAAAGTTCCTGTGCGAGGGTAGGTATATGTTATGAGCACATAATGAAGCATGCGTGTTGGAATGGTTGGATTTGAAAATTTATCTATAGATAGATAGCCCTCTTTCTTGTACAGATAATATTGCTTTAAAATCGAAATCAAATAGAATTTGTGGAATTTTACCTTATATTGCTCCTGAAGTTTGGAACAATAAACAATATACTAAAGCATCAGATATTTATTCACTTGGTATAGTTATGTGGGAATTTTATGCGGTAAACCCGTTCCTTTTGAGCCAAAATCCAAATCTAAAGACCAATTTCAAATACAAGTTTACGTCCACATATTTATAAAAATACTGCAAAGTGTTATGCGAATTTAATAAAGAAATGTTGGAGTACAGAACTAAAAGAACAACCAACTGCAACTGAAATTTGTGATATTTTTGCAAAATGGCTGAATAGTGAAAGTATTTTATCTGAATTGTTCAAATCTGATGAAAAATTACAAAATATAAAAATGAGGATATGCACGTATATAATGACTTTTATTATACAAGTTGTTTTATTTTATCCAATAATGATTATAAAGGTATTTATCATTTTGGTTTTTTTTTTAATAAATTATATTTTCCTATATTATTGATTTGTTTAATAATTCTTTTATAGATAGTCAATTTTATGAACTTGAAGTACCAGATATTATCGATAAATAAGAGTAACCCTTCTGATTTTAGAACAATATGGCTGAATATATTTTACTTTACTACTGGTAATTATATCTTTTTATCCATTATAAATATGCAATATTTATATGAAGACATAAGATATATACTTAGTATAACGCTATATTTATATTACAGATATAAGATATACACTTAGTATAACGCTATATTTAAAATGATAAAAATAAACCCACATTAAATTCTTTTAAGAAAAATTATATCATTGTCAAAAATTTATAGTAGACTTTGTATTAT
>QKWP01000636.1:126998-161550 GCA_003550325.1 Gigaspora rosea
TTTGCAAAATGGCTGAATAGTGAAAGTATTTTATCTGAATTGTTCAAATCTGATGAAAAATTACAAAATATAAAAATGAGGATATGCACGTATATAATGACTTTTATTATACAAGTTGTTTTATTTTATCCAATAATGATTATAAAGGTATTTATCATTTTGGTTTTTTTTTTAATAAATTATATTTTCCTATATTATTGATTTGTTTAATAATTCTTTTTTAGATAGTCAATTTTATGAACTTGAAGTACCAGATATTATCGATGAATAAGAGTAACCCTTCCGATTTTAGAACAATATGGCTGAATATATTTTACTTTACTACCGGTAATTATATCTTTATCCATTATAAATAAGCAATATTTATATGAAGACATAAGATATACACTTAGTATAACGCTATATTTATATTACAGATATAAGATATACACTTAGTATAACGCTATATTTAAAATGATAAAAATAAACCCACATTAAATTCTTTTAAGAAAAATTATATCATTGTCAAAAATTTATAGTAGACTTTGTATTATCATCGTTGACCAATTGCATAAAAGATATCTAGGATTATAATCTGGATAATCCTTTTTACATTAATTTTAAGCCATCCGATCAGTGATTTATTTCATTCATATACATGATCGGTCATAAACTATGACCAATCTAACAATACCAATCTAACAATTTGACTAATTAAGCATATTGACCAATCAAAATCCATGATCGATTATGATCGATCAAACGATTTTGACCAATTAAACGATCAAACGATTATGATTGATCCAACAATTTTAACCGATCAACCGATTTTAATCGATCAAAGCACATAATCGATCATAGATCGATTTATCTTGCACATGTTCGATCAATGATCGATCACAAAAAATTTGACCGATTCCAATCTCTAATAGTATTACTATTATCAAAAAACATTACCAAAAAATAATTATTGATGATCATAAAATTCATCAAATCAGCTAAATTCGATCGGAGTTATTAAATTGGACTTTCCGTATAAATGCAAAATAACTCCCAAAAGTGTAATTTCGAATTATGATTGAATTAAGCTTAATCCTGGCCATTACTCAAACCATGCCCCTAGACATTATTTTTCATTTTTTACAGTTTAACATCCATTTCTGGTTAGGGTGACTTAGTGTTTTAAATCATTAGTTGAAAAACCTACTAGCTGGCAACTTTTCAACTAATCGATTTACAATTAATTGCTAGTTATCAACTAGTTATCACAACTAACTATAATTATATTATATTAATCTTATATTAATCAACTAAACGATATAACAGAAATCACAACTATGGATTGGTAACTAATAATATTTCTCGGTTTGAAATGTATATGGTGTGCATTTTTGTTATTTCAAATTTGCCAGTTTTCAGTGTGTTTTACACCAACAGGTTATCCTCCAAAGCATAAAGGCATTATTCTTCGTATATAATATGAATTGCTCCGGGTACCAATCATAGAGTCAGTACTTTACAGTTGTGATTTTTCAATTTTCACTTATTGAAAAATGATTCGGGCGATTCTTGACGTAATAGATTAATAATAATAAATGTAGTTCATATTTATTAATGATATAATAATTTAAGTAGTTCCTTTAGTGTCACATGTTTCTTTTTTTTTCAATTATACTTAAATCGTCTTTTTTGTTTTATATCTATATTTGAATCAACCTTTTTTTTAAATCACTACTAGATATTAGATCTACCATTAAATCATAGGTTAGATTTAACCATTTTTTAATCAATTTTACAGTATATAATCTATTATAGTAGAGCTTGGATCCATTATCTGTTTTCATATTCAATTAACAGATATTCGACGGATTTTATTATTAACTTTAGTATACAAGTGATAACAAATCCAACTTCTATATTGTGGTTATAATATTTTGCGAAATATAGGTGAACAATCTACGTTTTTTTCAAATTTCCATTACATAATAAGTGAGATATAAAATAGTGAAAATATTAAAGGAGGGAGAGCGTATACGTTTAACTGATTTAACTTTAATAGTTACTAGGAGATAAGTTTCTGATTTACTCGAATAAAGGTCTTTTCAGCTCTATACTAGTTTACTTCCTTTATTTTCCTTAAGTAAAATCGGAGGGAACCCCTCTTCATCTGTCTCTCTCTTTATTGAAGTCAAATTCATTCGTTTATATACATTTGAATTTAATATCCGACATATTGATGTGTTATTTGACATGTTAACATAATGTTTAACTCTACTACTAAGCTTAACACGTTGATGTGCTATCGAGAATGTTTATAATCTGTGACCCTTAACACGCAAACGTGCTAACACGTTAACGTGTTATGAAGATTTTACAAAAAGGGGCTATTTATGTTAATCATCAAGTTTACACGGCATTTAATGAATTATACAAAAATAGATGTAAGTTTCAAATAAAGAAAAGAAGATATATATACAAATTTGGGGGTAAACTAATCTGGAAATTCAGATCTCTAATGTCAATAGTATCGAATGAAGGTGACAGTCATGTGAGTGTACGTGAGAATCAAAATAGTCGAATCAAGCAACCATTCTAAAAGCTCTTTATAATTCGTGTTAAATAATCATTCTAACAGCACATTATGATTAGCATTAAATAATTATTCTAACAGCTCTTTATGATTAGTGTTAAATAATCATTCTAACAGCTCATTATGGTTAGCATTCTAACAACTTTTGTGTTAAATAATCATTATAATAGTTTTTTATGATTAATGTTAAATAATCATTCTAGCAGCTCTTTATAGTTAGCAATAAATAACTATTCTAAAAACTCCTTATGGTTATGTTAAATAATCATCCTAACGGCTCTTTATTGTTGCCATTCTAACAATCTCTTTCAGATAAGCATTTAGTGTTTGGATTAGGATGGTTGAGATATGGTTCATGATTCGTGAAATATTTGATCAAATATTATAGTCATTCATTAACAAAAGGCGATGTTTAATTGATAGATATCACTATAATGAGATTTTAAATATATATTTTAAAAATTCTTTGTATCAATGCAAATATCAATGTGATTATGAATAATTATTATATAAACTATAAATGACAAGTATAGTCATAAAAAGATAAATGATTTTTTTATGACAAAAATGACTTGTCATATGACAAGGTGTCATTTATTTTTAAATAACAATGTGCCATCACTGATTATAACTGCAGGTGTAATGACTTAGATTAGTGTTCAAGTTGTCGGGTTCGTATTATTTCGCCGACAATCACTTCACCGACATAACATTTTACCGACAAATACTCACTGAAAAATTCAATTTACCGACAGTTTGTTTTACCGAAGTTCATTTCACCGACAAGTTTTTTTTCAAAAAGCACTCTAACTTTAGCTCTAATTCTACCTAATTCTACCCTGACCCTAACGACAATGACCAGAATTACTTTGTCAGTGAAATGAGCTTCAGTGAAATAAACTGTTCGGTAAAATGAACGTGTCGGTGAATAATTGTCAGTGAAATGTTATGTCAGTGAAGTGATTGTTGATTAATTGATTGCCACTCCAAGTTGTCACCCCCAAGCAACAAATTGTGAGTTCGAATCCTACATGGCGCTATTTTAAAAAATTACACCTGTGTAACTGTGACTGATCTTTATCGATAGATTGGGTCATGCAAAAACCTGTAACCTGGGTCATATCGTTAAAACAGGAGATTCTAGAAATAAAATCGTATAACATCTAGGAACCTGAAGAATGGAACTCATTTGGCAAGACCTGAGTAAAGAATAGCCAGACTAGTGATTTAAGCTGCATGGTTTCAGTCGGCTGGCTTAGCCAGCTGACTAAATCATCAGCTAAGCGGCTAGCTAACGGCTAACTATTTTTCTGTATTTGGAATATTTCGGGATATGTAATCTGACTTTATGTTCCTTTTCAGAATTTACCGGATTCTGATAATAGGTAGCTATTAGCCGCGTTAGCCAGGCGATCACATTATATCAGCTGGCTTAGCCAGCTAAGCCGGCTTAGCTGCAGCTGCCTTAGCTAGCTTAAATCACTAAGCCAGACTTTCAACGGTAATACAGAATAGAGTCAGATTAGGTAACAGAACTGGGAAACTAAAATATTAGAGCTTTTCGGGTATAGGCCCTCACCAACCAAGCTGCTGGAGTCGCACCGGAGAAAAAGGCCATATGTTATAGAAGTATGAACCAAAAAAAGAAAACTGTAAAGCACATACGGCCTGGCTAACTAATCCTTCTGAGCAAATAGATTGAGAGTTAAGGAATTACCAGGGATATAGCCTATGAAGATGAAGGGGTAAGGTACCAGGGTCTGTGTGAACTTCACAAGGGCAAGTTAACAGTACAGTTTAATGGTTCGCTCTGACTGCTAGTATACAGGTAAAGCTGTAGCAGATGTGATCTATAATATTAGAGATATTAAAGACAATGATGTAGGACCTGCACCTTAGAGCATTTCTGGACTAGACGGTATGCAGGTTATGCATATACAGGAGTTATGGTTGGTTTAAAGTGTATATGACCTGACATATATCTAAATCTCTATCCAACCAGTAGAATATGCATAAAAAAAAATTATAACTGCCTTTGGAAATACGAAACAAATTAGAGCAGGTAATAGAATTGACCAGGGAGAGGTGCTTTTCTCTCTTGGTCTGGTGTATTTTCTACAATCCACTCTTATATAAGATTCAAAGTTAAGAAAAATGGGAGTATGAAGTAGAAGTAGAGTGGCCTATGAACCTATATAACAATAAAATCAGGTATATAAAATTGTGTCAAGCAGTTCTGACTTACCTGATGACACAACCTGGATTGCCAAGACCAAAGAGGAGTTGGAGAAAATGTTGAAGCTTGCTGACGATAATGATTAAAATTAACAAAAACAAATCAGAACTTATAGTATTAAATAAAAATCAGCAATCAGCAGATCAAGAATGCAAAATTCACTCTAGTGATAGAACGGTAATTCACACAAAAGAGAAAGATAACGCTACAAGATTTTTTGGTATTTGGATCCTGAAAAAAATGCCAAAAATTGTGGGTTAAAACTAGTAGAGCAAAAAATTCAAAGTTTAGTAAGAATTCTTAAAAAGAAAAAAGTTACACTAGACTACTTGCAATATATCAACAACAAGGTTCTAATTCCAAGAATAGAATACAAGCTAAGATGCCATATAGTAAACAAATGGGTGTGTGATCGTCTGCACAGACCCTGGTTAATGCTTGTTAAAAACAAGGCAGGACTAGCAAGCAAGTTCTATGGCAAACGGAATCATATGTCATCATAATCTTTTAGGGCTTAGAACTATATGGCAAGCAAGATTAGTACAGCAAATACCGAGTCTAATCGAAAGATTAAACAATACAGGAATAGTAGGTACAGTAACTTGCATTAGACTCAGGCAGGCTCAGTTGGATAGTAAAAGCAAGGACTGCATCTTATCTTGGGACATTAATAGATGCAAGAGTAGTAAGCTCAGATTCAATTTCAATACAAAATTGGTGCAAGAAGCAAAAGTATTAAAAATTAAGATAGAATGTAAAGAGGTAGAAGAAGCATTAAAGCTTGCAGGAAGAACCAGAAAGGAGATTTGGGTTCTTTTGGGCACAAACAAGAGAAAAGAGTTTTTGAACAATAGAGACAACCAATGGGTAGTGGTGGAACAGCTAATTAGTCAGGATAGTACTCGCCTGCTAACATGAACACAACTCCAAAAACTCAGAGGACTCAGTGGTTGCGGAAAAAAACCAATATGGTTCCGAAAATAGAGGAGGTTCTAATTCAAAATATGGAGTCAAGAGAAGTAAAACCTCATTTTAAAGTGGAACATGGAAACAGTCTGGCTACCCAACCTATATCGAGTAATAAAAGAAGACAAGAATAGGTCCTATTCAGAACAAATAGAGAAAAAACAGATATAAGTAGAATTAAAAAGAAAAAATGAGAAGTTTTGGAAATCGAGCATTGGATTAATGAAAAAGAAAATAATAAGCCTTAGTCAAGTGCACAGGGTGCCAAACAATAGAAGAAAATAGCAAGGAAACGTGTTTAGTCAGAAAAAGATGAGCTCTCAAAAAAGGAGTAGTTAAAAGAAAAGAGGGGAACAAGGCATTATGTGAGATCCTAGTTAATGTTATGGGCCCTTATACTGGCTCACAAAATTATGACTCAAGCACAGCAATTACGAATGTAAAAGTTGTTATTGAGTCAGTAGTAAATGCATTAATTGACAAGTATATAGTAGAACAAGACTTCAGAAATAGGCTTAAGGAATTGGCACAAAATCTAGCTACGAACCAAGATCTAAGTATTTATACAGATGGTTCATTTGAAGAGCTTGGGAACAGTGATTAGTCACGAAGAATGGGAATAGAATGGATTATTCTTAACGAGCAGGACTAGGCTAACCAACGTATTTTAGTGCAGTTCACAGGTGCAATACAAGACTGGCCTTCGTCAACTAGGGCTGAATTAGATACAATAGGTATTGCACTGCTCATAATCCCACAAAATTGTAAACATTTACACTAACAGTGCGAATGCAATCAGTACAATTAAAAAAGTTCTCCTTATTAAAAAAAAAACCAAAAATGTCAAAGCTAAAAAATGGTAGTATTCTTGCAATGATTGAAAGTTTAATCGAGTATAAGAAGCTAGACATTAATTTCATTAAAGTAAAAGGGCATAGTAGTGTTTACTTTAATAAGCAGATAGATAAGCTGGCAAAAAAAGGTTGCAGAAATAGAAAAGTTATTTGTTGGAATGTCAAGTGGTCAAAATTGGTAAAGGTTGTACCTAGATAAAAGCAGTATATAATTGATACTTCTATTAGAGGTTTAATAGATAGTATTACAAATTTGTATTATAGTGTAAAATGGTTACATACAAGTAGTATAGAGCATTTAGAAAATAGAAATAGTATAGAAACAGAAATCGATTAGAAAGAAATTTGGCAGAATCTGAAAAAAAATGCAGGGTCCAAATATAGAAGTATGAAAAGTAGCAGAGAATGGGTGTTCGATACAAAGTGTCTAAATAACTTACTGCCAACTCTAAGTACACTACATAAGAGGAACCTGGTATTGTATCCAATGGACATTTGTATAGCTTGTTTTTGTGAGAAAAAGATTTGAAACATTTAGCAAGGTGCAAGTTATATGAAATTTTTTGAAAAAAACTTGAACTCAAGGCTGCAAATCTTGCTATAGAAGAGCAGATTTTGGCTAGAAATAGGAAAAGAAAGAAAAATAGAGTTTTTCTCTTACCAATAGATGCTAGTACAGAAGCGTTGTTAATTGGATCATTAAGAAACGACAGATTGGAAAATTAAATAAATTGTATAAGAAGGTCTTTTTAAGTAATTCTTGTAAAAGCATAGAAGAGCAGAATACTAGAAAACGATATACACATGAGCTTAAAAGAAGCTTCAAACAGGTTATATAGCCTTTAGATGCGAGGTAGTTAACGAATAGGAGAAAAGTCAGAGTATATCGAACAAAAACAAGAGGAAGAAACAGTAAGAAGTAGACTACCCAAGAAAAGCTCAAATAAAAAGACCTTAAGAAGAACAGAATTAGTACATAAAGCAGAAGAGAAAAAAAGTTGGGACATGGTAGAAAATCTTTTGGACAACATAGTTCAATCTAATTCAAAACCTACTTGGTCTGGACTTTATAGACCAATCATTAAACGAACTTAATACAATCTTAACAAGACTAACAACCTCCTTTTATTGACCCAAAGGAGTACTTTCAGCGAGTTGAAGGCCCAAGGATAGGAAAATAGTTGCTATGGCAAATCGCATCTGGGCACTCTTGAGCAGCCGGGTGAGTCTTTATTGTAGAAAAAGAAGGGTTAAAGGCAGTAATTAAAGACCTTTGTATATATGTAGATTGGATGAAAAGTCTTGTCAGTAGATTAATATCTTGATCAATTTCAAAGATACAGTTTTAACCTTTATATATATAAATATAGTGGTTATAATAAATATGTAAAAAAAATTTTAAGTATTTTTATTAGATAGTTTTTAAAATATTGAATTTTTAATTTATTATATAAAAATATTGCAAATTTTTTTATATAAAAATTAATTAAACTTTATCTTAAATATATATAAAAAAAATTTAAAAATTTAATTAATTTTTCTAAAAATTTAGCTAATACTAAAATCAGTTATGTAGTTTTTAAATATATAATTTATTTTAAATTAACATATTAAAATTTAAAAAATTTACAATAAAATTTTTCTTTGTTTAATTAGATTTTGTGAAGCTATAGTTTTGTTATTTTTTAATATTTTTATAAATTTTATAAATAATAATAATAATTTTGCAATAATTTTTATTTATAACTATTCTATTTTCAAATAAAATTATTAAATTTATTTAAAACAACCAAAAATTAAAAATTGTTATATATAAATTTTATTACTAAATTTAGGGAATGGCTAAAGCCAGGTACGTTTATATGTTTTTGATTATTTAATTAAAATTAGGGTAAAGGTTAGTTAGGAGTTAGGTTTAGGGCTTGACTTATGTAAAATTGTCTTCCCAACATTTTTTATTAATGCTTCTAGACAGGTTTAGACACTCATTTTTTGTATTTTTAGCGTTTTTCACTTTTTTTCTTTGTGTTTTCGTCTCGTCAGGCTGATCCATAAAGATCAAATTTTATGATTTGATTGGCTTTCTATCACATGAACACACCTGGCTTTAGACGACCCCTAAATTTAGTAAATTAATTACTATATATAGTAAAATATTTAATTTATAATAAAATTACTTCAAATAATTATAAATAAAATTTATTTATATAAATTTTAATTATATAAATATAGTTCATTATTTTGGTTATATAATTTTTTTTATTATATAAAAATTTTTAATAAATGACTTAATTTAAATTTTTATAATAATAAATTTTAATTGGTTAAATTAATAAATTTAATAACCAATTTTTCAACAACTATCTAATTAAAATTAATTAAAATTTTTTTTATAAATTTATTATAACTACTATATTAATATATATAAAATTTAAAACTATATATTTAAAAATGATCAAGATATTGATCTACTGACAAAACTTTTTATCCCACCCACGTAATAACATGCGTATTCTTTAGTCAATAAAGGCAGATTGCCAAAAAAAAAAAAGAAACGAAAACATTCGCATAATTTTAGAGAATTTTTTCAATTAGTCAAAAATGACAATAAAAAATCAAATACCAAAGCTGTATACATTTATTGTATTCAAAAAGTTGGAGGTTTAGCTATTATACAAGTAATGCCTAAATGTTTTACTTTGAACAAAGCAAAACTTTGTCATAATTATCTTGCAAACTGTAAAAATTTTAAAACTACTTATAGTAATGAAGAGGCTATTGAAATTTTATCTTGCCCTATTTCTAAAGACTTAAAAAAGAATAAAAATAATAATGATGGTAATTTTCTAGTAAAAAATCTATATGAATTTTTTTAAAGAAATAAGTCAAGTTTTTAAGCTTATTACTTATTATTTGTTAAATTTAATCAATAATAAATAATTAAATTAAAAACTAATATCTTATTTTCTTTTAGTACATTATGAATTATTGTCTAATATATTATTATTTTTTTTTTTTAGATATATCTGAAAAAGAGAGCAATAGCGAAGAACATTTAAAGTTACAAAATTTATCAAAGTGCCAAAAAAGTACTGCTTCAACAGTATTAGTATTATTTGTAGCATCATCTGAGTATATGTACAGGCAGTTCCTGGCCTTTTAGTAGTTTCCATCTTGATTACTCCAGGATTCATCCTAGATCTTCACTTTTTAAACAAAATTCTATTACAACTTACTGTGCTCATTCTATATCTATTAAGGGTGGTAACAAATATTATATAATATTTTAAAGAGGGGGTTTATGATATCTTATGTTAAATATAGAAGTTTATAATAGTCAATCAAATTGCTCTTATGTAGGGAGAAGGGAGGTAGGGGTATAGTAAAATAATATTACATAATATATGTTACCATTTTAATGACAAACCAACATTTGAATATTTAGTTCTTCAAATGATTGTATCAAATAGGTTATCATTTAATTTTTTAGAGAATGAAGAAACACAAGCAGTTTTTAGCTTTATTTTATCTAATATTAGTTTACCAAATCATAAAGCAATTAGTAAGAGAGTATTAAAATAAGTTCAGAGATTTTAAAAACAACTCTTATTAATATTTCAAAAAAGAATACAGATGGTGTTACAGCAGCATTTGATGGTTAGACAAATACAAAGCAGAGCATATTTGGGGTTGTTTTAATAAATTTACAAGGTTAACCTCTTATTTGGAGCACTTATAATATTTGTAGAAAAGTTTTACAAACTAAAAATATAATTTAATATATTAAAAATTTAATGCTTGAAACAAGTAAAAATGAAATAAATATAAAGGCTTTTATTTCTAATTTTGCAGAAGAGTATATGCAGTATAGTAATTTTTTAAAATTATACAATTTTTTATAAAACATTATTAATTTTATTAATTTTAAGTTTTTAAAATTACAATTTAGTAAGCAACTATGAAGGCACACTAAATGTATCTTGTATTTGGCAATATTTTTAAAGAAAATATACATTATAAACGAATTTCTGCTAAAGCTATATGGGTAGTTAGTTATTTTTACAAATCTCCATATTTTACTGAACATTTAAGAGATAAACGAACTTGAATTTATAATAAAACTATATCGTTAATATTATCTGGTAATACAAGATAGAATAGTTGCTATTTTTGTTTTTATTCTATTTTAAAGACTAAAGTTGCACTTAAGATAAATTTTATAAACTTACTAAAATTATAATTTATTTTATTAATTATTTATCTTTATTTTAGTTTATTTCTACAAAATATAATGAACATCAATCAAATATAATTTGAATAAATGGTATTCCAAACATTGAACCAAATAATACTTCAAAAAAATGTAATTGTGAATAAAAATTACCAGATAATATTGCAGACATTATTAATAATAATAATTTTTGAATAGCTCTTATAAAGCTTCAAATTTATTGTATCCTTTGTGTTGCTTTTTAAATAAGCTTCAAAAAGATACAGCAAGCTTATATAAATTAGTTCATTGCTTTGCATATATAACAAAAATTTTTAGCGAACATTTAGATATAGAATTTTTAGAAAAAATAATTGAACGAATTGCAAGCTTTTAAAATTTCAAATTTCTATATCTAATTTGACTTTAGTACATCTTGAACAATAATTGAAATATTATTACAAAGTATGGTTTGGTAATCAGAATTTATGCATTATATGAAAGGTTTAGATCCATATAATGATGATTTATTTAAGCAGTTTCAAAATGGATTAGTTAGTTTTGAGAATTTACTAGTAGTATAGGATCTGAATTAGTTAAAGTTGCAATTCAAATACATGGGATTTGTGTAAACTCAGCATCTGTTGAAAGATTATAGTCTAGTATAGGCTATTTATATACTAATAGAAGAAGTCAGCTTAAGGTTTTATTTTTTTTTAAAGCAAAAAGAAAATAGTGATCTGTCGCCATGGTAACCCCTATATGATTGACCAATCATTTTTGAGATTGATGATCATATAAAAATTTTTTAGCACATATTACAAGTATCGCTTCTTGTATTCTTTTTTTGTTTACTTTGTGCTTGTTTTCTGCTTGGTTTTTGTTTTTTTTTTGCTTTTTTGTGCTTATTCATTCTTATTTTTTTTGTCACATTTCTTTCTTTCCTTGTTACTGGAGTTATTGCTATTGGAGTTCTGTGCTATTTGCTGTTGAGTAAGCTTTTTATTACTTTACTCTTTTTTTTTGTACTTTTTTTCTACTATCTATTACTAGCATTTCTTTTTTTCTAGATGTGATTTTGCCACTAGAATCATTGCTATTGGAGTTTTCTTTGCCATTACTATCAAGTAAGGTTTCATTTGTTTTGATCGTTACTTTGTTTTTTTTTACTATTTATTTATTTTTTATTCTAACTAACGATTTTCTTCTTTCAGATATGTAATATTTCGCAATTGAAGTTGTCACAATGGGAATTATTGGTGCTGTCATCCTTGTGTAAGTTTTTTTTGTTTTTAGTTTGGTTCATTTTTCCTTTTTTTTATAATTACTAATTCTTTCTTCTATGTATGTTTTTGCAGTTGGAATTATTGTTAGAGTTTTTACTAGAGTATTTATTGGAATTGTTGCTAGAGTCATCATATAATTTTAGTGCCATTTTTGGAATTGTCAGAACTTTTGTTGCAAAAATTGTACTGTTGAATTTTTGTATTAGGGGAGTGCAAAAAATCACGTAATTTTTTAGAGGGGTGGGGGGGTCCCCAAATATCACGTCCTATATATATATATAGTATAAATAGCCAATTATATTGAAGAAAATCGATTTTTAGTTAATCGCAGATAGTTGCTACATAGTAAAGTCTAAATTTTACTAAGCAAATCGAAAAAAATCGATTAAGTAAACTTATTCAGCATATCATAATACACTTATTACGAAATTTTTATAAGTATTGGAAAACTTTTTATTATTTAAGTTTTAACTTTTACGTTCATTGAATAAATTTTTTTAAAAAATTTAAATTTTTTCGTCGAAAGTAAAAATCAAAAGTCAATTAATAAAAAATTCTCTAATACTTATGAAAATTTTGTTAAGTGTATTTTGATTTGCTGAACAAGTTTACTTAATCGATTTTTTTCGATTTGCTTAGTAAAATTTAGACTTTACTATGTAGCGACTTTTGTCGATTGTGGGGTAGCTTATTTTCAGGTCAAAGACGTTTTTGAGTTTTTTTAAATTTGATTGGTCAATAGTCCTATCACTAGGGGGGAGGGGGGTCAGGACCTATGTAAACCCTAATTACGTGATTTACTGCACTCCCCTTAGCAATTAATTCTCGTTGCATAATGAAAATTTTTTTCGTATTTTTGGTTTTGTCTTTCTTTTTTTTTTATAATTACTAATTCTTTTTTCATATATGTTTTGCCATTAAAATTTTTGTTAGAGCCTTCATTGGAATTATTTTTGAAGTCGTTGTAATTTTGTTGCTATCTTTGGAATTGTTAGAATTTCGTTGCAGGAAAATTGTGCCCTTGGATTTTTGTGTTGGTATATTAATTCGCAGTTTATTGTATAACAAAATTTTTTTGTTACACAATAACTTTTATAAATATTGTTCGTTTTTGTTGTTTTTTTTTATAATTTTTATTTTTTTATTTTTATTTTTTTGTTTCGCAAAGTTTGCAAAGTTTTGCAAAAAATTTTTTTTGGACTTCATTATTTTATACAATGATGTTTATAAAATTTTTTTTATATTTATAAGATATTGGTCATACAACGATTAATATCATGAAATTTGTTTTGTCAGGAGCAAATAATTGGCTGATACATGCTGTGTAGCAGCACATTTTGACCAATCATTTGTTCTGACAGAACAAATTTTGTGATATTTATCATTGCATGATCCAATATCGATGTTATCGGCAATTATGATCATGATTTGAAAGTTGTGATTGGCTAACTGAGTTTTAATTTGGGATTGTTGTGCTTACGTAATAAGGTGAGTGCAATAAATCACATAATTAGGGTTTACATAGGTTCTGACCCCCCCTAGTGATAGGACTATTGACCAATCAAATTTAAAAAAAAACTCAAAAACGTCTTTGACCTGAAAATAAGCTAACCCACAATCAGCAAAAGTCGCTACATACAGACATAGTAAAGTCTAAATTTTACTAAGCAAATCGAAAAAATCAATTAAGTAAACTTATTCAGCAGATCAAAATACACTTACCAAAATATTTTCATAAGTATTAGAGAATTTTTTATTAATTGACTTTTGATTATTACGTTCAACGAAAAAATTAAAATTTTTTAAAAAAATTTATTCAACAAATGTAAAAGTTAAAAGTTAAATAATAAAAAGTTTTCTAATACTTATGAAAATTTAGTAGTAAGTGTATTTTGATCTGCTGAATATGTTTACTTAATTGTTTTTTTCGATTTGCTTAGTAAAATTTAGACTTTACTATGTAGCAACTATCTGTGATTAACTAAAAATCGATTTTCTTCAATATGATTGGCTATTTATACTATATGGGGTGTCTTCAATTAAAAGGGACCATTTTTACATATATTTTATTTTGAGATATTTGAGTCTAATTATTTGTTTTGATTTTCAGACTGATCCGGGATCAATCAAATTTCACAATATTGATTAGTTAAAGATAGCAGGTGACTATTGGGTAAACTCATGACATGTTGGCTACGCAGCCTCATATCATTTTTCTTTTTACATTAACTTGATTTTTTATTATGTAAATTGACTTTCTTTTATAATTAAAAAAGTCAATTATGTCAAAATTTATATGAATCTAATGAAAACTCATTTTTCAAAAAAATGTAAAAATGGGCCCTTTTAATTGAAGACACCCCATATATATATATAGGACATGATATTTGGGACCCCCCACAGGACCCCGAAGAACTCTGATACAACTCAGATTTGAGTTTGTATAATATCAGCCAAATAGGCGTATATATATATTTTTTTTTAAACTTAAGACCCAGCGCTCTTCTCTGTAACCCTCTATGTGAGCACTCTCCACTTTAACCCAACTCCGATAAACCAACCGGCTTGCCTTACGCCGCCCAGAAGATCTTCGTCGTCGGAGCTTTGGCCACTCGAAATGTTACTGTGATGAAGGCTTCATCCGGCTTGCCTTTCGCCGCCCAAATGTGGGTCCTGCACCGCATTATTTAACTTCCTGCAGGATCGGCCGAGCCACCTCAGTCCTGTTTCCTGTGGGTACGTATATGTTATACGGAAATGCTACCATCAAGTTCGTGCCACATTGGACTGACCTTACATCTTGTATGACTTCGGTTATTCCTAATCGGGTTCTGACTATCAAATTCAATTTGCCGCCAAGCAGTATTGAACCGGCAACCTTCGATTGGGGACCTGGGAGCATAACCGCTATGCTATCGACCCGCAGGTCCCAAATAGGCGTATAAAATAAACTAAAATTTAAAATTTACTATATAAAAATGCAACGTTTGATAAATTTCTATGCAAAATTTCCTTTTTTAGTAACTTCTAAGTTATATCAGAGTTCTTCGGGGTCCTCCCCCCACCCCTCTAAAAAATTACGTGATTTTCTGCACTCCCTTAACATACAAAAAATAACAATAAAAAATTTTTTCATGATCATATGAGTTTGCACGATAAATATATATTATTCTACAAAGTTTTTTTTATTAAATAATAAAAAATAGGTTTTGTCACTTCATTGTACAATGATATTTGTAAATTTTTTTTTGTTTTGCAAAGTTTTTTTTTCGCAAATTTTGTTTTTTTTTTGCAAAGTTTTGCAAAGTTTTGCAAAGATTTTTTTTTTTATTATTTTATTTTTATTTTGCAAAATTTTTTTTTAAATAATAAAAATCACTTTGTTGTACAATGATGTTTGTAAAAAAAGCTAACCATATGATCACTTTTGATTGGCTAATTATATGGACACTATTGCAACAGGTTGCTATAAAATAACACCCTTTTTTAATATTTATATTTAATTTTTTTAAATTAATAATATATCTATACTACTAAAGTTTTAATATCTGTCTGTCACTTTTAAACAATCTGATTGGTCAAATTTGGGTACTGTGATCTGGATTGTCATCAGGTGATCTACATCATGTGATCTACATATGCTAGGGGTCTTAATGGGTCAGGTTGGGTCGGGTTTGGACCTGACCCAGGTCAGACCCACCTGGTTCAAAACCCGACCCGGGTTTGACCCGCCTCATGTCAAACCCGACCTGGGTCTGACCCAACCCAACCCAACCCGGGTTGAACCCGGGTCAACGGGACATATAGAGAGGCTTACAAATTTTATCGAGGTTATGCATTTAAATAAGCTATTCAAGTTATGAATAATTTTATATATTTTACAACACTTAGTGAATATAAAAACATTTTATAATATACGTCTGAAATAAGTTATTTGAGTTATGATATTTACTATTTACTGTAATTTCACTTATAGAACTTAATGGTATAAA
The DNA here is from genome assembly GCA_003550325.1 of Gigaspora rosea. Taxonomy (NCBI): domain Eukaryota; kingdom Fungi; phylum Glomeromycota; class Glomeromycetes; order Diversisporales; family Gigasporaceae; genus Gigaspora; species Gigaspora rosea. The sequence goes on from QKWP01000636.1 coordinate 143,112, forward strand.
AAACATTTATTAATCTAAGAACTAACATTTATTATAATAATCCACGAATATAAAGGATGTTTATTAGTCTATAAGTTTAATTCACCATATTTGTATTTTTTTTTTTGAGTCCCGTAAGTCCTGTGATTATAATACAGTAGTCACTTCGACTTCATTATATTTCATGAAATTATTCACCGTATTTCCCTTTTATAGATAAATAAATTTCATAAAATGAACATAGGATGGCTATTTATGTTGTATTCGCGGACTCATGGGACCTGATCCAAATAAATCAAAGTTCGACTAAGTATTTAAAAATCTATTCATGAATATTGCTTTTAATTTCAATCGGTAAGTTCATTAACCTAAACGTTTAAAATAAGCTATTCATAGATATACTATTTAATCACGTTAATGTTGTAAATATAAAGAATTTTTATTAATTTAAGTTAATTCATGACTATTTAAATATTTATTTATTTGCATCCAGTTAGTTGAGAGCATAAAAATTATTTGCATTTACATATATTAATACCTGGTTAATTATATACAACACACATGTCAAATAACCGATTAAGAAGTTATGGACCAACTAAATTACTACTAGTGTACGACCTGTGCCTTTGGCACGTAAGTGGCACGTATAATTTTAAATTTACTATATGTTGTATAATTTGTAATATTCTCATTTATAAATAAAACAAATCTTAAAATAAAATATGCTATTAGATAGATCGTTTATAAAAATAGAATCCTTTCGCAAAATAAAATAAAGTGTTTACAACTTCAATTAAAAGATTTGCTGTCGAGAAATTTAGTAAGCTTTCAAATGCATTATTAAATGAAAATATGGTTTCAGAATTAAAAAAAATAGCAGATTTCGGAGATATAAATAAGAGTATAAAAAATTATATTTATGTATCAAAATTTTGAAATCGGCAAATGAAATGGGAGTGTTTATTTGACGAAATAAGTAAAAATTTTTAGATCAACAAACAAATAAATAATAAAACTTTCGCTCAAATTATTTAATAAACCTTTGCTCAATAATTACTTACAGAACCTTTGCTCAAATTACTTATTAAACCTTTGCTCAAATTATTTTTTTATATAACTTACTGAACTTTGCTCAAATTATTTACTGAACCTTCGTCAAATTACTTACTAAACCTTTGCTCAAATTACTTATTAAGCCTTCGCTTAAATTATTTTTTATATACTTTGCTCAAATTACTTACTAAACATTACTTACTAAACCTTCACTTAAGTTATTTTCTAAATAGCTTACTAAACCTTTGCTCAAATTATTCTTTTATAAAACTTACTAAACCTTTGCTTAAATTATTTTTTTATATTACTTACTAAACCTTTGCTTAAATTATTTTTTTATATAACTTATTAAACTTTCGTTTAAATTATTTTTTATTTAACTTATTAAATATTTGCTTAGATATTTTTTATATAGCTTAGCAAATATTACTTTAAGTTATCTTATATATTAATATGCCACCAAAAAGAACTTCCAAGCAAACTAATAAAGATCAAATCTTACGATGGTGGTGTTCATAATTATTATAACTAGGCAAAAGAACTTGAAAAAAATCGCTGGATTTAATTTGTTCTTTCACGTATAGTAAGTTATCGATCCAGTTCTATGGCTTGTATTTAATTCCGAGAATTTGTCAATTTCTTTTATCCAGAACTTTAATAATAACCTTATTCATGCTAGCTGAGTATTCATTCAAATGTGTTTAAAAGGTTATTTATTTGTTTAATTTGACATTGTCGATATGAAATTTTAAACATATTAAGCATAAAACGATATTAGAAACAGTATTAATTTTTAGATATTTGATTTTTTGCTTAAAATTACTGATTTTGATTGACCAGACAATTATAAAGTTTTTTATCAATTGGATGGCTCAGGTAATCGTTTTCATATTTGGGACATTATCATCATATGTGTAACATAATATGCATCATAGATCAGAATTTTAGCATGTTTAATATATAGATATTAACCCGGGTCTGACCCGGGTCTGACCCGACCCGGGTTTTTTCTGACCCGGTTCAGACCCGACCCAGGTTTGATCTAACCCAACCCGACCCGGGTTGGGTCAGACCCGGGTCAGGTTGGGTCAGACCCGACCTAGCTAAGACCCCTAACATATGCCATTCTTATTACCTGAGTTCAAAAAAATACCATAAGTTAGAATTATCATCATGCAGCCTTTTGTAACAATGCAAAGACTAAACATCTGTGTCGATCTATATAGCTGACTAACAAGTATACACGTGACTGGAATACATATCTAGCGCTGTACTATAGAGTCCTCACGTTGGACAAAAATAATAATCGCTAAGAAGGCAATACACGTTTTTTAAAACATATCAACCTAAAAAGGAAATGAATCATTTTACAAACGAACAATACAAGACTGGCCTGTCTTATAGTCCTAGATAAAATTATAAATAAAATTTTTACTGTACTATAGCAATTACATAAAAAATTGAATCTAATATGCGGTATCTTTGTTATATTAAAAAACATTATTTACAAAGACTATTACATACACAATGGAGCTTAATATGTAGTTTCTTTGTTATTTTTTAAATCATAGTAATCTAAAAAGAGAAAAACCAGTTTATAACAAAACAACAATACAAGAATTTATGTTTATACTAAAATTTTTACTTTTTTGAACAATCAGTCCCGTCTCAAAAAATTATACAAATATAAGTTGTTTACTGTAGCAACTACTTTTATTTTGCCAAAGTATGTTATTTTTTATTATAAAGTCATGTTCTAATATCTGTGTGCAATTTTCTCTTATAATTAACTATAGCACGGACTAATGATGCTGGCCGAAACTATATACCGGTAGTTTTGGATTGACCAAAACTGAAACTGGTATTACTAGTTTCGGGCATGATCTTCTTGGCCGAAACTTGCCTAAAACCCCGAAACTATACCAATATGCTGAAACTTTACTAAAAGTCCGAAACTCAGATGCTGTGCCTAGAGACCCAACCCAGCCAGATACTAAGGTCTGGACAGGTCAGATATTGATTCAAGTCACGACCTGGGTCAACGAGTCATATCTGATATAGAGGCTTATAAATTTTAATAATATTTATCGACGTTATGTATTTAAATAAGCTATTCGAGTTATGAATATTATTATTTAATTTAAAAAATTTAAAAAATTTATTGAATATAAAAACATTTTATAATCTAGGCCTAAAATAAGTTATTCAAATTATGATATTTACTATTTGATTTCATTTACTTATAGGATTTAGTGGCATAAAATAAGATAAGTTGTTCGCAAATATTTATTTATTTATCTATAATTTACTAGCTATTATTATATAGATAAATAAATAAAATTAGAAAAAATTAATATATAATAGCTTGGCTTTAACGGTAATCTGAGTCAAATTTCTTTTAGTTTTTTTTCTATTTAACGTTATTAATTTAATTTTATTTATATATTTATATAATTTTAGATATACTGAACTAATCATTGATAATCACTTAACGTGATCTTTTTTTCTTTATTCTTCTTTCCAGGTAAGTGTTGTTTGTGCGGTTTGGTTTGTGTTTGCTGCAATTTGGTTGACTCTTCGCAGGTGGTAAATTGTTGTTCACGTAGCCTTTCAGGTGGCTTTGTGTCGTTGATAACGCTTTTGGATTTCGCTGTTGATGTCGCCGTTGTTGGTAGTGGATTCCGTCGTTGGTTGGTGGTGAACTTTTCGCCGTCGTTGTCGTCGTTCCTGGTGGTGAAATTTTGTCATTGGTGTGACATTGCTTGTGGTGATCTTTCGCCATTAGTGCAGCTCTTGGATTTTGCCATCAGTGTCGCCGCTAATGTCACCATTGCTTGAGAGTGAATTTCGTTGATGTATGGGTTGGTGTTGGAACTATTGAAGGCAGAATCTTGTTGTTAATGTCGGCGTTGAGAAAGTAGTGTTTTGCTATTGGTATTGCTGTTACAGGTAGTGAAGCTTGTTTTTAGCATTACAGGTGGCGGAATTTGTAATTGGTGCTAGTGGTTAATTATAATATAATTTTGTAAATATTTACATTAAAAAAAATGTATAAATATCAATTTACTACGCTCTATGCGTATCTATATATATGTGGCAATTCTTTTTGCATATATTCATTAGTTTGTAAACTTCTTTATTTTGGTTTCTAGTAGATAAATTTTTTAAATATCGGATCCAAAAATCAGTCCTTATTTCGAAATAACGCACATGCGCGTACTCGAAATAACGCAATTAATGCGCAGATAGGCATTATTTCATATAAAATTTTAAATGACCTAATAGGTCATGAGTCACCTTTTGAAATGACCAACATCTGGTCATTATTCATTTGAGTCACGAGGTCATTTCAGGTCATTTACCATCCCCGGTTATCAGAGTGATTGAATTGTTGGGAAAGGGATTTTAACATAGTTTCGAAGTTAGTTTCAGTTAATTAAAACTAGTTTCGGTTTCGATTATTGACTCTATATAGTTTCGGGCAGCATCATTATCATCGGGTAAGTAGTTTGTTAGTTTCGGTATAGTTTCGAAATTTCGGCATAGTTTCGGAATTTCGGCATAGTTTTGGAATTTCGGCATAGTTTCGGATTAGTTTCAGATTAGTTTTGGGAGTTTCAGTTTCGGTCATTAGCTCAAAGTAGTTTCAGGCAGCATCATTAGCACGGACGTAAGGACGTGCCCTGATGCTAGTATTTTATATTAAAGAATGGTGCCATAATTAGCTAATTATTACAATTATATTAATATTTATTATATATTTATTACACGAGTTTTTTTAAAACCTTAATTGTAATAATATTTATTACATGTAATAATATTATTACATATAATAATGTTATTACATGTAATAATAATATTATATATAAGGGAATATGTTTTTTGTGCACTCGCATGGTTATGCACCCTCTCGGCAACCCAAACACCCCGAATTAGGGATTATCGATCTTGGCTGATTAGATTATAATCAACCAAAATTAGTGATCATTATTTATTTTTTCTTTTCGCTTTGTTTTTTTTTAATTTTTTTTTTTTACTACTGGTACTAATATATTTTTTTTTTACAGTTTCTCTATGACATTCATGTGATGCCTTGATGATATTCATGTGGTGCTTTGACGACATTTGTGTGGTGCTTTGACGACATTTGTGTAGTGCTTTGATGACGTTTGAGTGGTGTCTTGACAATATTTGTGTGGTTCCTTGATGATATTTGCGTGGTGCCTTGTGTGGTGCCTTGACGGTGTTTGTGGTGCCTTATCTTAACGGTGTTCGTGTGGTGTATGTTGATATTTGTGATGGTGTTTGTACTCAATCAAGATCCATATTTTCTCTTCGTCTGTTTGTTTTTCCTTTCTCTTTTACTAATATTTTTTTCTTTACAGTTTCTCTATGGCCTTGACGACGTTTGTGTTGGTGTCTTGATGATATTTGCGTGGTGCTTTAATGATATTTGCATAGTGCTTTGATGGTGTTTCTGTGGTGCCTTGACAGTGTTTGTGTGATGCCTTGTCTTGACGGCATTCGTGTGATGTGTATTTGTCTGGTGTCATGACAGCGTTTGTGTGATGATTTGATGACATTTGTGTGATGTCTTTGATGGCATCTGTACTGGATCAGAGTCAATCAAGATACGTATTTCTTTTTGTTTGTTTTTTCTTTCTCTTTCAATAATTTTTTTTTTTATACAGTTTCTCTATGATGTTCATATAGTGCCTTAACGATGTTTGTCTTGACGATATTTGCATGGTGCCTTGGCGATATTTGCTTAGTGCCTTAATAGTATTTATGATTTTTCTTGACGGTGTTTGTGTGATGTATGTTTGTCTGGTATCGTGATAGCGCTTGTGTAATGCCTTGACGGCATTTATGTGGTGCCTTGATGACATTTGTAAAATCAGGGTCGATCAAGATATGTGTTTTCTTTTTGTTAGTTTGTTTTTCCTTTCTCTTTTACTAATTTTTTTTTTGTAGATACGGATTTTCTTGATCATGAAATTGAACACCGGGTAAAAAGAACTTGGAGTTTCTTTTTTTTTTAGCATTAGTGTATTTTTCTTTCTTTTGCAGGTCCAGGTTTTCTTGGGCTTTCGTGAAATGCACCGGTTAGGTTTTTTGATCTTTGTGCTGCTCTTTTTTTTTTATATTCGCTAACTATTCTTTCGTTTAGGTGTGATTTCATTGCTGGAATCATCGTTGCTATTGGAGTTTTCGTTGTTGTTGCTGTTATTTGAATTATTGGTGCCGTTTGAGTTGTTGGTACTTTTGGTGTGGGTTGTGCCGTTTATTTTTTGTTAGAATATTTGTATTTATGTGTTTTTAGTTTGTTATGTAGTACTTTTTTTTATTGTGTTGCGATTTGTCATTTTTACATTTTTCATTATGCTGTATTATTTTTTTTTTAAAAAAATAAATACATGTGACGAATTTTATTAGTTGATCAATTTGATCTTTTTTTTATTATCAGTATAGTCCCGGTAATTTTTGAAGAAAACAGAGTCTTTTAAATTCCCGCTTTTTAAAATAAGTTAATTCTCGTGATTTGATTAGTTGGTAGTTTGACAGTTCGAATGCCGAAGGGTGGTGGGCCGGATGCTCGCCTTAGTTATTACATGGTTGATTTTGATTGGTTAATCACGGGGTGCACGACCATGTGGGTGCATAAAAAACTTAAACTCTATATATAATATTATTATGTAATATTATTACATATAATAATATTTATTACATGTAATAATATTTATTATATATAATAATATAATAATATTATTATATATAAATATTAATATGAAATATTATTACATGTAATATTATTTATTACATGTAATAATGTAATAATATTATTCAAAACCTATATATTGAATACGTGGCAGTAATATAAAATTTGTATAATATACAAAACAAAATAAAAATCAAAAATTAAATTCTAATTAATATTAGATAGGGTTAAAGCCTAGAATGGCATAGGAGCAGATGATTTCATAAATGAATTTTTGCATAATAGTTATTTTTTAAAAAATATCAAAAAATTTATTTTTTTTTTATTTTTTTTTTTTTTAAATGTTAAGGTGAGACCTTGCTTTTATCTTTATTAAATTTAATAGAAACTTTTTACAATACTGAAAAGAAATTTCACTTTTTTTAAATCTAATGCTAAGAATAAAAACTCAGACATATATCTAAGTAAACCTAAATACTTATCTGCGGCCTAAACCTACCAGAGTGGCCAAGGCTCACCTAGATTTGTGTATATGTAAGAATATCAGATGAAAGTGTATATCAAAAAATTTATATTACATCTGATTTTTACATTACACTATAACTCTTAATAAAAATTATAGTAGTACTGAACACTAGTAATATAATTTAATAATGCTGATATTATTATATGTAATAATATTATATAATAATATTATTATATAAATAACATTATAATATTATTTATTATATAATAATATAATAATATATAAAATATATTTTATTATATATAATTAATTATATTAAATTTTAATCTTATTTAAAAAATAATTTATTAATTAAAATATATTAGTTTTACTTGTTTTATTTATATTACAGTCGTCCCCCCTACAATCACCTTCTATACAATCACAAACTCTATACAATCACATGATATTTTGATACCATTTGTTTTATTATTAAAAAGTCCTCTATATAATCACAAAACGCTTATAATCACTATCATATAAAATTTTTTATTTAAGAGTTATTTTATTAATAAAATTCCTTCTATGCAATCACATTTAAAAAATAAAATTCTGCCTATATGCATTATAAGATTCAGTAAGTTAGCTTTGCTGATCATTTTGGCTCACTTCCATATTTGTATAATTCTTTAAGTTGTCATTTACTTTTTATAATTGTATTTCTATAGTCGTTAATCTTACCCTAGTTGTATTTGTATTCTTTGTGGCTTAATACATGCAATACGATATAAACTTGATGGAATAAGCTGTCTGTGTAAAAGAATATGTAAATTAAATTTATATGCTATAATTTTAGCTATAACGTTATAAGAAATTAGAATATATAAAGTATGCTCCCATTAATTCAAGAGAAATGCCTGTTATCTAAATTTATCCCTTAAATAAAGATACATAAGTTTATGTTCTTTTTTATTGCCAATTTCACATGTTTCAGAGTTAAAATCGATATAATTGTACCAAACTTTCCCATTTGATGGTGAAATACATGTGCATTGAACTTTAAACTAATGACATTTTTCCATATAATAAAAATTGCTACATGTACCTGCTGATCTTGTGTTTTTAATTCAATTTACTTTGAAAAATTAGAAAACCTGTTGTAAATTGAAACTCTAAAGTCCAGTAATTAGAGAAATATAGCTAAAATGCACACTAACTTGTCAAGATTTTGTCCCAGACCCAAATTAAGCATTACGACAACTTTATTGTAAATGGAAATTGATCCTGTACTTATTTATTATTACCTACGTAAAGAAGCTTCCATATTTTTTATTTGGAAAGCAATAGAATTATTATTAACTAGGGATATTATCCTGCTTGTCCAAACTCGGTTCGACTCTGTTTGAAACCTGAACTGGTTAAACTTGAGTTTTTCTAGTTACATAATTTTTACTATTTTAAACTCCTGCTCAAATTGAGTTTAGAATTTATTAGATGAGCAAAATGCTAGACTTTAGACTTTTAATTACTAAAGTTATTGACGAAAAATACCTTTTTTTCGATTAGTTAATTATTATGCCGTTATATTTAAATGATGAAGATAGATTCTTTAATTAAAAGTTAATTACGATATTACGCTGATATTTGCTTTTTTTTTAATTAATTACTGTGACATGATATAATGCAAATTACTTATTTTTTTTTATTTGCACATATTTTACTTATTTACTTAAAACTTCGTAAGATAGATGAAGAAACGCACTTGAACAATTTATTAACTCAATTGAATATACCTCTTCAAACTCTCAAAATACATTGAATCTGAACTGCTTTCAGAAATAACAAACCATTCCCAAAACAATTAAAAAAAATCCCTTCTATATGCAAATATAAAGGATTTGACACATCTATTACTGGAGATTCCTCAAAAAATTATTTTAGAAAATATCATTAAATAATACTTCCAATGTTCTGGAAGAATATCTTATGGCTATTTAGAAAAATTGTAATCCACTAGACTTTTGGAAAGCACGATCAGCCGATGTATGCTATTCTGGACTTGCACAAATGGCACATGATTATTTGTTGTGTAGGCCACCTTAGTCTAGCGAAAGAAATGCTTTCTAAAGCCAAAAATACAATTAGTTCAATCCGTAATTGACAATCTGAAGAAAAATACAATTAGTTCAATCTGTAATTGACAATCTGAAAAAAATGCATCTACGAGTCTCTGTTTAAAAACAGTACGAATCATGCATCATCAATTGTATATTAAACCAGGCAATATTGTGTAAGCAATAAGGGGAGTAACAAAAATCAGGTGATTTTTTGGGGGGGAGGGGGGTAAAAAAAGTTAAAATTATATAAGAACCTGACTATTTATATATTAAGAAAGAGGGAGGGGGGTAGGCCTCTGATAAAAAATAATCAGGTGATTAATGACACTGCCCTAAATAAATACAGTAATAGCAATAGGCGCATTAAATATTGTAAATGTATAATATGTATATTTTACAAATATAAAAGTCATATATTTGCTTTAATAAATAGCAGGCTTTATTAAATTGTTCTACATTTGTATAAATCAAGTCCAATAACCAGGTTTTACATGTGTGCTTCGGAATAGTGTTCAAACGAGTCAAATGAGTTTTTGAGCACAAACTAACCAGTTTGAAAGAATAACATGTAAATATAAAGTGCAATAATCCCTGCATCAATTATTAAAAGCGGTTAAATAATTTTTAAGACGTTAATGTAAATATATCCTTCGCTCCAGAGTTTGTCATTTGAAAATTACAAGTTTTAAAGTAATCAACGATATAAATTAAGGAAATCCTTTGTTCGCTAGGCGAACAAAGAACTTTCTTAATTTATATCGTTGATTACTTTAGAACTTGTAATTGTCAAATGACAAACTTTGGGGAAGGCTTTATTTATGTAATAAGTGACAGTTGCAGTTCTCAAAATACAAATTTATTTTATCTCTATTAAGTCACAATATTTATTTTTAATATAAAGCGTGATTATATAGAGGTAACCTTTATACAGTCACACTTCTTTATAATCACCGTATTGGTATGTGCCCAACTGTGTAATTATATGGGAGGGCGACTGTATACAATTTTAATTTATTAACTTTATTTTTTATATAGTCAAATTTCAATATAATTAATAGCTCAAGAAACAAAAATCTGATGATTATAAAAAGTTGTAACTATTTAAAGGTCAAATTTTATAAAGTTTATAATAGATTGAACTTAAAAATAGTATAATTAAAATTATAGCTATATCAAAAGTGACTATAACGAGATTTGATTGTATTTATTAAGGTATATTATATATTTATATAAATACTATAGCTTTAGCTTTGTTTATTTATAATATTATAATTATAATAATAAAAGTGGTGACATATATTATATAATATAATTTTACTATACCCCCTACCCCCCTCCCCCTACATAAGAGAAATTTGATTGGCTATTATGAACTTTTATATTTAACGTAAGATTTCAGAGACCCCCTCCTCCTAAAATATTACGTAATATCTGTCACCACTCTAATTATATAATAAAACTTAGACTATTTTTAATTGATACTGGGGGATATCAATATCCTACCCTAAACTAACCAATCAAATTTTAGCAAATTTTTAAAACACTTTTCAAAATTCTCAAATATCTCAAAATTTTACAAAAGTAATACCTGTTGCATTATTAACAAAAAATGTTTCTCTCGCAATTTTACTATAAACTCTAACTTTAACCTAAATCTAACTAGTATTTAAAATTGGCATGCACACGATGCACATGTGCACATATATATTTTTATGTGCATAAAATTTTAACAAGTTAAGTGCACAAATGTGTATCTAAAATTTTATAAAAATAATGCACAAAAAGTTATATGCAACAAAAAATTTTAAATTTTTATGCACAAATAACTAATGTGTATGAGAGAACTTTAAATTTTAATGCACAAAATATATTAATAATATATATTAACAATATTAGTTATAATGATAATAATTTGTAATTTGCAAATCTACTACTTTTCTAATTTAAAAAATTACTATCGCTATTACTATAAATAATACAGTAATATATGAATAATCGATAGTAATGTTTGTAAGAAGACAGAAATGCATTAGGGTAGCTGTGCGATGCAGTCATACTAAAACCAGGAATGTACAAAGTATGATATTACAAATCATTTTTATTTTAATTATTGGAGTTGATGCTGAATTGAGGCCATTATAATAAGTATGATCATATGAAATTCTAGTTTGGTAGGAATAATAATTTTTTTTATTAATTCATTTTATGAAAGTCTCACAAATGTAGTAATAATCTATAACAAACCATTATGATAATGTAATCATAGAATATTCACATGCAACAATCAAGTAAACAAACTGGCCATATATCCCCAATCATATAGAGAATCAAAAATGTTACAGATTTTTAGAATATTGTAGTAATAACTATTATAAATTTTGAATGATCTAAATGTTGTAATGAACAGGTAACCAATTAAAACATTTAAATGGATGAACTATAAATTTGATGGTACAATTTGCATATTAATATAATTAAAGAGTGAATTCATATTTCACGGTAGCAAATATTATGAGAATATGTGTAATAAAAATATATGTGCATGAAAAATTTTTTTTTACATGCACACATGTGCAACAGATTAATTGTTTGTGCACTCAAAACCTTTCCAATTCTTGCACGCTGTGCATATAGTTTTAGACCTGAATTTTAAACACTGAACCTAACTCTAACCCTAACTATAAACATAACCTAGTCTGTATTATAGGGTATTATAATATTTTTAATAATATTATTATATAAGGGTGGATATTGATATCCATTAATGTAATATTAATATTTACTATTATAATATAAGGGTGGATATTAATATCCACTAGTGTAATATTAATATTTACTAAAACTTATTACTTTGTAATAATATCTATTACTTGTAAAATTAATTATTACTTCAGTACAGGAACCCTTAAATTAACTAGTCCTATATGGGTCATGGTCTAGGAAAACCCTCCTCTGAATGGTAGTTTCCATTTTGAGAAAATAGTGATTAATTGTTTGTGAAATCTAAATTTTGCCTCTGAATTTTTTGGTTATTTTTAGATATTAATTACTGAGTAAACAAGGTCATGTGATTATCAAACACTGATTGACCAATCTAATTAAATTGAGCCATCAATCTTTGGTTGTAAATATATTTTTAGAACACGAATGTTAAAAAATTGGTTTACATTCAAGTTAAAATATCTCGATAAATTATTATATCAACGTAGGGTAAAAAATAAAATACATAGATTTAACCGAAACTTTAATTTGAATCAAAAATCTCAAAATTTTTAAAAAAGTGTCAGAGGGGGGTTTTCCTAGACCATGACCCATATATGCAGCCAAATTTTGGGTTGGGTCAGAAGTTGGGTCGGATTGGGTCGGAGCCAATAAAATTGCAGAAAATTTGCGAATAAAAAAAAACCACAAAAATATAGTATAAAAAAAATTTTTAACTTTTTTAAAACTTTTTTTAAAAATTTTAGTAATTCTGGCCAAAATTATAGCGGCCAAATTTTACATTTATTAATAAAAATAGTTAACTTTAAACCTTTTCAGAACTAGTTAAACTTAATAAATTAAAAAACAAATTCTATAGCTTTATTCTTAAAGTCTTTTTTTACATTTCTATAGAAAAAAAATTGTCCTAGCTATACTAGTTATTTTTTTATAACTTTTAAAAATTATTAATTTCACTTATTAATTTAAGGGTTCCTGCATTATTGTAATAATAATTATTACTTGTAATAATAATTATTACTTATTACAATATTATTACATATAATAATAATTATTACATAAAATAAATGTAATTACAATTACTATATTTTGTAATAAATAATTATTACATTATTACATCTTGAGTTTGAATTATAGTACCAATCATTATTTTATATAATATATTGTTTTAGCCTGAAAAAGCTCTCACAATAGCACAATTAGAGGTAATATTACTTATAATTGAAATATTAAAAATTTGCAAAATAAAGAAAAAAAAGTTTATCAGCTTCATTTAGCAACACCAATTATTCCAAAAGAATCCAATAATAGTAATAATAATAATTAAGAAGCTAATAAAGAAGTGAAAAAACAAATTCTAACATCTACAAAAACGAACCAAATACTGAAGAAAATAAAAAAATATTGGAATTCAATTATAGATAAATGGATTAATAATATAGAACATGAAAATCAATTCAATAATATTGATAATGCAACTTTTTTTTCTCTAAATAGAATACAGACTGCAAAATAAATAGGTGAACTATTCATCTTGCTAATGATGAATTAGCAAAATGGCTACTGAAATCACTTTTTATCACGAATTTAGAACCACTAACCTTTTTAGATACAACTATTACATTTAATAAAAGTTAATATTTGAATTAATCTACTTGTTCCTGATTTAAAAATAAAATTGTTATTAGATTAGATTATAAAAAGCAAAAATGTTTTTATATTGCTAAATACAAGTTATTTGATATAGTAAAGAATTAAGTTTTATATATGTATTAATAAAAATTGAGAATTTTATTGATAAATTTTCTATATTGCTTAGGCTAACTTTACTATATAGAGATTTTAATTAGTCTTCGCTATATCAAAAGTTTGCTATAATAAGTAACCAAATAACCTGCAAAGATTTAATTACTATTCTCTTATAATTTGTATTTGGGCAATTTGAAACAAAGGTTTGGTTTATATTCGAATTCTATCTATATTTTATCTTAAAAAATAAATTTAGTTAGTGTAAAATATTAGAAACTAGCAAAGTTGATCAAAAAATGTATTTTGAATAAAAGGGTTGCAAAAAAATTGTTCCAATAATTATTGTAACTTGCTATAACTTGTAACTATAGCAGATATAAGTAATATAGTAAGTTATGGTTATAATACTATAGCTTACTATATCTGACATTATTTACAATAGTTATGACAAGTTATAGTAATAATTAGGAGTATATTTCAGGTCTTTAGATACATCAATTAATACTTTATATAAGTCATAAGGTCATAAGGTCATAAACTGTTTTATAATAACCAAATAATCTATTATGAGTCATATAAGTCATATAGGTTATAAAAGGTTATATGCCAACACTGTTTGAAACTAATCATCATCAAATTTTTGCAGAAAAATTTCTAACAGTTCTCTAATATTAAAAAGGAGAAGACATCTTTGATCTAGAGTTAAAGTTCTAGAAATGGGTGTGATAACGAGATTCATATTTAAAAAATGCTTTTTTAAATAAAAAAAAAAAGTATATAATATATTTATCCCTTAATTTGTTATACAGATATATTTGCCTGCGAAAATTTTAAAATTTTAAACTTTTTAAATAAAACTTTAAATATTAATTTTAGCTATATACTTTCTAAGTAAAAAATATAATATTAGTTTTGTTTTATCAACTTTATTATAAAAATTTTTTAAAATTATTAAAAAACTTAAGTGTAATAAAAGTTTAAAGTTTTTTGTTTTGGAACTTTTACTATAGAATTTTTTCTTTAGGTTTTCTCAAATTTTATATGTTCCTGTCTATAAAAAAATTTTTCATTTCTAATACAGGTCTTAATTTTTACAAGTAAATCATATAAAGTCAAATAATGAAAGTTGTCATTCTTTATATAAACTACAATATTGTATTAGAAACTATATTTTTAAAACCAATATTTAAAGAATTTGCCAAGATATTGTAAAATATTTTTTTGGTTAAAAAATTTCTTTAAAATTTAATATTTTCAGCTTATAAGCAACATAAACTTTTTGTCTTATAATATAAATTTAAATAATTCAAAAATATAATCCTTGTTATTAAATATTATAATACCAAATTTTATTTAAATATTTTAAATGATTAAAAAAATAGATCAGAGGTATATTTATAGTAATTTTACAGACAAATTTGCCCGTGAACTAGTACAAACTAAGGGATATTTTTTAAAAAGAAAAAAATGCTTATTTTTTTAAAAAAAAAAAGCTTTAAAAAACAAAATTTACTGGTATATTGAAAAAATTATATATATAGAGATCTTAATAAGAAGCCTTCTATACGATAATTGCTTGTTCATAGTTAAAAAAAAGTTTTTTTTCAGAAAAAAAACAAGTACTTGATAAGAAGCTTTTGCAAGAACTATAATTTTTTTAAAAACTTTTCTGAAACTCTTCATTCTCTATTTGCTATATTGCATATTGACATATGTACATTCATAAATATTGTTTATATACTAGGTACAGTTGACCATCCAGATATTATGTCAGAGCCTATATCATCATGTGATCAAACCTGGCTTTAGCCATTCCCTATATATGGTAAATAACTAAAAATTTTTTGAAAATTTATAAAATTTTAAAGATATGTGCAATTTGTTATACTAAATAATTTTATTTTAAAAAAATTGCTAGTTTATTAATAAAAAATTATTACTATATTTAGAGATGATCCCTCCTACCAAATTTTTCAAGAACACCAACCTAGGGGTCTTAATGGGTCAGGTTGGGTCGGGTTTGGACCTGACCCAGGTTAGACCCACTTGGGTCAAAACCCGACCCGGGTCTGACCCGTCTCATGTCAAACCGACCTGGGTCTGATCCGCCTCATGCCAAACCCGACCCGGGTCTGACCCGCCTCATGTCAAACCCGACCCTGGTCTGACCCAACCCAACCCAACCCGGGTTGAACCCGTAATGCAACGATTTTGGCAACCATTTAAAGTTAATTTTGATAAAACTTTGTAGCTGTGTCAATCAATTTAACAATTTAAGAGTATGATTTATTAGACCGTTTGAAGTTAATTTTTCGGTTAACATCACCCCATATCAACCAATGAAATTAGCCATTTTCATATGTTCATTTCATATATTCGTTTCACTTTACCCCCTCCCCCAAAAGTCCTGGAAAAGTGATATTAACCGAAGAATCAACATCAAAGGGTCTTATCATTAATTTTTCTGGTACTATCAATCATGACTTATTGCATACAATCACTTCGTGATATATCCCCCAAACTCTTTCACGATGTTATTTAAATATCTATTTTACTATTATATACAGTATATAATAGTCACGCATTATTCGCTTGGATTACTTTCTTATAGCTTATTTATCACTTTAATAAATTACTATGAAACCAGGAATATTTGTTTTTAAGATGTAGAGGCGATTTTTAAGTGTCCAGAGCGAAGTGAAAGACTTTACTGCTAAACTTCATCACGGTGTCACACAATAATATTCAAAGCGGCAATATTAGAGAATAAAATCGATGAATTTCGAGCATCATTTGGTCTCAACCTCTAGAATTTCGAGCGAAAATTCGAATGTTCATTGAGTTTTTTAATATACCAAAACATATACAAAATTTAGTGTAACAGAAATTTTCTCAATTGATTTTTTTTTGTCAAAAAATTTATCATAAAAACGAATAGTTAAATTAGTGTAAATTTTAACTTTGACCGATACCCGATGATGACCAACTCAATAAATGAAAATTTATTTCGATGCTCGAAATTTTTGATCAATGATCAAATAATTAATTATTCATTGATTCCACTATCTATATTTTATCCTTTAAATTACTAAACTAGTAGCTATACGTTGGACAAAAAGATTTTTAAAATGACAAGACGAAACCTAACTTTCTGAAAGACTAAAGTAATGAAATTTCTGAGAAAGATGAAACCTTTAATCCCTACAAAATATATGAAAAAATCTCTGCAAAAGACCTAGTAATATGCTATAGTTTGAAGCCAAACAATTACGTATTCTTTTGTAGCTCTTAAATTTTAGATATTTCGTGACCATATTAGAAACTTAGTGAAACAAAGTATATAATATGTAACAAGCCATGCGCTTGCTGATGCGCTGGGAGTTTATTTTTTAAAGGTAATAAGTCGAGTCGTGATTAGGGCTAAAACGACATGTAGTAAATTTCGGTCATCTAAAATGTTGTTTTTGTCTATCTAAATTAAAAGCAATATATTAAAAAAATAGTATAAGATAGCTTATAGAATATCGCTATTATTCTTTGGTCACAATAATTGTGTACCAAGAACGATGCTTTAGATGGCCAAAATTTATTATATATCATTTTAGCCCTAGTTGTGATGAAAGTTTTATAATTTTGATCAATGTAATGAATCTTATAAAAAATGCTTGTTCTTAAATTAGGCCGTTTGAAGTTGTTCTGTCGTATTAAATGATTGGCTGCAACGTGCCGCTACGTTGTCAGCCAATCATTTATTCCTAAAGAACATTTTATGGCCAATTTCCTATAAATCATTATCATTTAGTTTTTAAAAATCATCAAATTAAAAAGAGTATATAGTAAATAATAATTTACATTCCTGGTTTCATATGATAGCATCGCGCAGCTACCTTATTGGGAAACCCAAATTCTTTGTGATCGCTGTATACATACTTTAAAATGATGCAGATCCGATCACTAGATCACCTGTAAAAATTGTATGTACGTACGAAATTTCTTTTTACTTTACTGAAAGTTAAAAAAAGTATATATGTTTTTATAATAAAATAAGAAAATATAATAAATATGCTTTTATATAAAAAAATACTTTAATAATGTTTTTATAATATATTAACAATATAATAAAAATTTTAAAATTATAAAATTATTATAAAAACATTATTATTATATTTTAAAAATAGTTTAAAATAAATTGTTTAAAAATATTATTTTAATATTATTAAAAATATTATAAAAATATTATTGCTACAGTGCAAAACACTTAAAGACTACATTTTCGTGATTTGTCTCATTTTCAAAAATTTCATATTGAAATTTGATATTTTTTTGATTTTTTGTAATCTGATTGGTCAAAAATTAATTAATAAAAAATATTTTAAAAATAATTTTAAAAATAATTTTAAATTAGCCAATAATGAGAAGCCAAAACATGTGACTTGTCCTATTTTTGGTTAAATTTTTACGTATCATATAAAAATACTATGTTTTTAAAGCTATATATTTTGAAAAGTTATTATAACTTTTTAAAAAATAAGGCCGTCAAGTTGTAATAAATTGATTTAGCTATAAAATAGTGGCTTCCTTTTTAAAATATCTTTTTTAGATCATAAGTTATTAGCTTTTAAAGTTTGTGTAGTCTTTAAGTGTCGTGCACTGTAT
>QKWP01000636.1:162726-180386 GCA_003550325.1 Gigaspora rosea
ATTCTAGAAAGAAATTTCATTTCGAATTTTTAACTCCAAAACACCTCACGTGTCATTCATCGTTTATCTCTAGAGACCCGATTTCACTCGTGACTTGATTCCGATATGGTAGGCGTGTTCCCAATTCAGAAGGAGTAAATACTGCTGATCTTTTGGAGGGGGTAAGCTGAATCGCCCACTTTTTGAAATTTCGAAAAGTCCAAGGGACGTCATACATAGTACCAAAACAAAAGGAGTTTGTAGGAGTTACGCTGTATAGAATAGTATATTCAACCAGGTCTCTACTTCTATTTTCATATCTATAGGACTTGACAAGGCTCCAGAGTTTCTCTACTACATCTTTGCTCAATAGTACCATAGCCCGCCTAGGTGCCTCACTTAAAAGTCTGCAAGTCTGTTTCATCTCTATTTCATGCGCAGAACATCCAGTGAATGGACTTTGTACCCGACAGCAGCTTGGTGAAGTTTTGTTGTATTTGAATATACTAACTATAGAGTTTTCGTAGGTCGGTGTTCTTGGAAATTTTGGTACGAGGGATCGTCAGAAAGAGTTGTGTAATTATAACGTTTTTTAAAATATAATAAAAACATAATTAATATATAATAATAATATTTTCAATTTTTTATAGTTTCAGTGAAGTATCAGATGAATACTTTTTTATAATAAATAAATTAATTATTTATTTATTTTTGCAATGAAATGGTTTTGTCATGCGTCACCCATCATTAACCCAGGTCTGACCCAGGTTTGACCTGACCTGGGTTTTTTGTGACCTGGGTCTGACCCGACCCGAGTTTTTTCTGACCCGGGTTTGATCTGACCCAACCCGACCCGGGTTGGGTCTGACTCGGGTCAGGTTGGGTCAGACCCGACCCAGCTAAGACCCCTACACCAACCTACAAAAACTCTATAGTTAACATATCTACATACAACAAAACTTCACCAAGCTGCTGTTAGGTACAAAGTCCATTCACTAGATGTTCTGTACCTGAAATAGAAATGAAAAAAATATGCAAACTTTTAAGCAAGGCACCTTGGTGGGCTTTGGTACTATTGAGCAAAGATGTAGTAGAGAAACTCTGGAGCTTTGTCAAGTTCTATGGATATGAAAATAGAAGTAGAGGCTTGGTTAGATATGTTATTCTATATAGCATAACCTCATCAAACTTTTTTAGATTTGGTACTCTCCCTCTGTGCCCTTTCGGTCTTTTGAAATTTCAAAAGTGGGCATTTCAGTTTACCCTCTCCAAAATATCAGCAGTGTTTACTCTTTTTAAATTGGAAATGCACCTTCCGAATTGGAATCAACGTTATGAGTGAGGTCCGTTTCTGCGTACATGATAAACAAAAAGGATGTGTCAGAGATCGGGAGCAGTGTTTAAAATTCAGATCTAAAACTATATGCACAGCGTGCAAGAATGGAAAGATTTTGAGTGCACAAACAACCAACCTGTTGCACATATATATATATATATAATTTTTTTATGCACATATATTTTTATCACACATGTCCTCATAATGTTTGCTGCCATGAAATGTGAATTCACTCTTTAATTATATTAATATAAAAATTGACCCATCAAATTTATAGTTTGTCCGTTTAAATATTTTAATTGGTTACCTGCGCATTATAATATTTTAGATCATTCAAAATTTATAATAGTAGCTACTATGATATTCTAGAAATCCGTAACATTTTTGATTGTCTACATAATTGGGGATATATAGCCAGTTTGTTTACTTAATTGTTGCATGCGAATATTCTAAGATTACATTATTGTAATGGTTTGTCATAGATTATTACTACATTTTTGAGACTTTTTAAAATGTATTAATAAAAAAAATCATTATTCCTACCAAACTAGAATTTCATATGATCATACTTATTTTATAATGGCCTCAATTTAGCAATAATTAAAATAAAAATAATCTGTAATATCATACTTAGTATGTTCCTGGTTTTAACTTGACTGCATCATGCAGCTATCCTAATTCATTTCTGTCTACTTACAAACATTTACTATCAATTATTCATATATTACTATATTATTTATAGTAATAGCAATAATAATTGCTTAAATTAGAAAAGTAGTAGATTTGCAAATTACAAATTATTATCATTATAAGGGGCATGCCATTTATTACGTGATTTTTACCATGGATACATGGTTAGAGGTAGTGATCATGTCTATATATTATATTAATCAATTAGAATTAAATAAAGTGATCACACCATACATAGATAGAAGTTGCTACTAAGTAAAAAATATCACGTGATAAATGGCATGCCCCTAACTAAAATCGATAATATATATTATTATATATTTTGTGCATTGAAATTTAAAGTTCTCTCATATACGTAATTTTTTGTGCATAAAAATTTAAAATTTTTTGTTGCGCATAACTTTTTGTGCATTATTTTTATAAAATTTTTAGATGCACATTTGTAGTAGTGGCAAAAAGAAAGTTCTAGGACACTTTTTCTACACCTCTATATAAATGAAGTTTAAAAATCATTTTAATCGTCATCCTGCTATATTTTATAGCACTTTTATATACTATAGCTTGGTGTAAATTTTTATATAGCTAGAACACATTTATTTACCCAAATTCATATCAAAAAGGATATCATTTTGTCATAGTGGGTATAAATTTGTATTTGTGTCATCACTCGAATGATGATAAATTTGTGTTTGTGTCATCATTCCGGCACAGTAATCCTATCAATTTTTATAAAGTAGAAGCTCCTGAGCCTTTTCCTGAAGTCTATTAATATATTGGGTAAAATAATAACTATTAGCATGTTTTCTGCAAAGGCCAGGTTCTGAGCTAGTTGGTTTATTACAAACCTTACAAGGAAATCGCTTTCTAGCCTTCCAATGTTCATAGCACCCTTCAGGCTGACGGCAAGTACGTCCACAAATAACCCCAGTTCTGAGTAAATAAGTACAAATATATTCACTTATCATGGTATATAAATATGAAAATTTTAATTTAAACAAAAAGATTTGGTATATTAATACAAACAACGAAATACCAGCACCCATATACAAAATGTTACCTCCATGTCCTAGGTGTGGAAAAAATGATTTCAAAAAGACTCGAGATCGAGATGCACACTTAAATCGTAAATTTCTATGCAAACCAAAATCATGTTACAGCTCCAACACCATTACTACAAAATTTAGCTACAGATCAAATTCCGATACAAAACCATGTTCCAGTAGATGATTTAATTTTATTAAATGATACACCCTTATTACCCATTCAGAATATGCCTTCAAATAATCTACCCAAAATGATACAGAATGGTTTGATAATATGGAAAATAAATATAATATAAACACTGATGAAAAATGGCCCAAATTAGGTGGATCATTGCTCTATGACTATCCAAAAAGAAATATCATAAAGATAGAAGGTAATTTTGGTGGTAAACCAATAAGAAAAAATTATAAATTAACGAACAAAGAGTTAATATTCGAAGAATGCGAATCTAATTCTGATCCTTTAAGGCCCTATCAGAACTTAACAATGATGAGTTTATGGCAAGCAGTTATTCCATCCCCTGAAAATATAAAATATAGATCCAATCATTATGTTGAGGACCGTAATAAATATTTAGAAGCACCCTATATGCTCTAGCTTATAGCAAATGCAAGAGAACAAATTACAAAAGTCCTTAAAGCTGAATTGCATAAAAAAGATCAAATAAAAACTGCATTAATTGCTCAATGTATATATTCTGGGCATGTTAGCAAAGAGAAGGGCAAACTTAAAAGTCCATTAACTATAATTGCTTATCACAGAAGTCTTATGCGTGTTATTCTTACAGAAGAAGATATCAATGAACATATAAATTTATCTATATCAGAAATAGATAACGCTATAGACTCATTTATGCAAGAAGGATCAGGAATGAATTTGGTAAGGATTGAAATATTAACTATTGAAGCTTATACTTATTGAAGAACAACTAGTGGGTCATATATCTCGACTCCAAAGAAGCTTGCTAATACCAAATGTACAATCAATCCTGATAATTCAAAAATAATTGATCCAGATACAGATATGCCATCTAATAATTGTTTTCAAAGTGCATTAGCTTGTTATTTTGCTAATAAAGATGGACATACAGAACATCTTGAACGAATATTTACTAAAAAGGATTATAAGCAATACTTAGATATAGTCAATTTAAATGGAATTCCTATGCCTACACCAATCTGCCCACGTATATTCAATAAGATAGAAGAGATGAATCCAGATATTTCGATTAATGTTTGGAGATGGAAAGAAGAAACTGCAACACCTAAAGCAGTATTTGCTAGCAAGAACTATAATAGACAACATATTATTGACCTCATAGCTCTTACAGATATTACTAAATCTGAAGATAATAAGTACAAGCAAAAAAACTACTTTCTTTGGATTAAAAATTTAGATGGGCTAGTTTTCAAAGATACCGCTCATCATGGTAAAAGATATATTTGTAAAAAATGTACTATAAGCTGGCCATTAGAAAAATCTTTAACATATTATCAAAAGCACTGTTTTAGCTTAGAAGAAGCAACTCAAGAAGTCAAATTACCTACCAAGGATGTCAATAACTTTGAGAAGTTTAAAAACTATGGATGAATGATCAATGCTCCATGTGTTATTATAGCTGACTTTGAGGCAGATAACAAGAAATGGGATTATTCTGGAGGTATAATGAAACCAGTATCAGAATGGATTCATATTATTTCACTGACAATCACTTTACAGACATAACACTACACCAACAACCATTTTACCAACAAGCTTTTTTTACCAACAAATAACTCGCCGACACACGATTTGCTAACAAGCATGTTTTCACCAACACGTTGATTTTACCGACACACACTTCACCGACAGTTAATTTTACTGACAAAATCAACTTACTGACAAGTTCATTTTACCGAAAATAGAATTTACCGTCAAGATTATTCTACCAACAATACAATTCACCGACAAACAATTCGCCGACAAACAATTCGCCAGATGCCTTAAGTATCATGGTTGATGCTAAAGTTATAGGGTCTCGATTTGAAACTATAAGCCCTGCTAAAATCTACATATACATACTCTATAAATATGAAATCTATACCCTAACTCTGTAAGACAAAGACGAAAAAAAACATCCAAAGAAAATTTTAAAATTTTATATCAAAATAGGTCATAACTTCAGCATCAGCCATAACAATAATTACTATTATCGTCATTAATAAAATGAACAATTTTTATTGTCATTATTAATAAATTGCATAAGACGTAATTATTCTTAGTAGTTTATTACATTGCTGTGATCTCATATGTCAACGAGTTGTATTGTTAGCAATTGTATTGTCGGCAAATCATATTGTCAACGAATTGTATTGTCGGTAGAATAAGCTTGTCGGTATATTCTATTTTCGGTAATATGAGCTTGTCGGTAAGTTGATTTTGTCAGTAAATGTAACTGTCGGTGAAGTGTGTGTCGGTAAAATCAACTTGTCGGTGAAAAGGAACTTGCGGTAAATCAAGTGTCAGCGAATTTTGTGTCGGTAAAAAAAGCTTGTCGGTAAAATGATTGTCGGTGTAGGTTGATGTCTGTGAAGTGATTGTTGGCGATTTGATTGCCACCCTATCAGAATATGGTGGAAAAATGCGTAAGGTTGCAGAGCAAAAGGCCAATAGCTTTTGCTACTTGATTCACTGGATCAATACTAGAGAGGTATGGGGCCCATTCCTATATAGATGAGAAAATGCTACTCAGGAGTTTGTCAAAAGAATCAATAAGGAATTGGTCGAAATTAATAGAGTCTTAGCTATAAAACATGATCGAATTGAGACTAACCAAGACAAAAAGAAATTCAATGAAGCCGATAGTTGTTGGATATGTAAAGAAAAATTTATTATTGATAAAGATAAAATCAAATGCTTAGAAAATAAGGTATTATGGCTTAAGGGTAGGGTGAGCGTAAATCATTTTTCATATAATCTACGTGGTATATTGGAATTTTATATAGTAAATAAAAAAATGCTTCTGATAAATTTTTTTAAGATCTTGACTAATTTGTATAAAATTTATATAATAGGTAGTTTTAAATAGTTTGTTTATAATAATGAAGTTGCGCAATATCCATTGCTTTAAAAAAATCAACTTTACATATAATTAAATTTTTGTAGGACGTTATATGATTTTTGTAGGTTGTACAAAGAATTGATTGGCCAGATTATATAATGTTTACATGTAAATCATATGATATCATATAAATTGGTTATACAAAGTTGATCTACAATCGATTTTATATGAAATTGGAAATTTGTACACTCTATCCTTAATAATAAGCTAAAAAATACTGCAATGAATTCAGAAGATTATAAGACCTTAACAAAACAAATTGATAAGATAACTAAAGATATTAATCAAGCAAAGTCTATGGACATAAAGGTTTGGGATCACTGTCATATTACAGGTAAGTTTCGAGGAGCCGCTCACAATCCTTGCAATCTCAATCTTCAAATTGAACCCTGAAAGATGCCAATTCCAGTTATCTTTCATAACTTCTGAGGATATGATTCTCACTTGGTTTGTGAATCTGTTGGAAAATCAGTTAATGCTCATCAGATAAAAGTTATAGCCGAAACATTTGAGCGATACAAGTCTATGAAGGTGGGTCAGCTTAAGTATATAGATAGCATGCAGTTCATGAATAATAGCTTGGCAAATCTTACAAAGAATTTGGGTACCAACTATTCTATTACAAGCCAGCACTTTAAAGACTATTCTTCAGATCAAATTTCACTAGCAAGTCGTAAAGGAGTTTATCCTTATGAGTATTTCGATTCACAAGATAGATTTTTAGAGACTGAGCTTCTGCCAATTCATGAATTTAGTACACATCTTTATGACAAAATTAGCCAAAAAGATTATGAGCATGCCCAAAAAGTTTGGAAGGAATTTAAGGGTAGGGGGTATGTAGATCATTTATAATATGATTTTTGTAGTATCGATTTTTCTTTTTAAAGTTTAGTAAAAATTTTTTTAAGCAAATCATTTAAACTATTAAATAAAATTATAGAGCAGGTTTTTGTGATTCTAAAAATAGTAAAATTATTAAAATTGGTTGAATATTCATCAAGTTATAAAGATTTAAACTTTAGATATCGAAAGTTGTTTACAAAATCATATGATGATCATATGATATCGACCAATCAAAATTAATGATTTTGTGTAACTCAGAGAAATTTGAGCCAACTGGGGAAACTTTATGATATATCGAAGTATAATTTTTTCAAATATATACTATATTAAAATTTTACTATCATAAAACGTGCGTTTTATTCTATATATTATAAAATTTAAGTCAAATTTGGTTGCAACTATAAAAAGTTTTATTAGTAGCACATTTTCAATTTCTATATAAATCTCATTGTACCACGAAAATCATATGATAAATGATCTACGTACCCCCTACCCTTAACTGCAAGACTTTAGGTGACTATCATGACCTCTATCTTAAAATTGATGTACTTAGTCTTGCAAATATTTGGACCCAATTCCGAATGACATGTATGCAGTATTATGAGCTTGATCCTAGCCATTATGTTTCAGCACCTGCACTAGCTTGGGATGCTATGCTTAAAATGATGGGAGTTAAAATCAAGCTCTTTACAGATATGTCTATGCATGATTTTATAGAAAATACTAAGCGTGATGGTATAGCTATGGCAGGTCATCAATATTTTAAAGCCAACAATCCTAAAATAGGTAAAGCCTTTAACCCATCTAAACCAACAACATGGATAAGCTACGTTGATGCTAATAATCTTTACGGCTGGGCTATGAGTCAGTATTTGCCTATTGGAAATTATAAATGAGAAGTAAGTTGTAAATATCTTGAGGATAATCCAAATGAGCAAAAGAAATATCCTTAATACCAAAGCAGATGCTAAAAGAGGATATTTTCTAAAGATTAATGCACATTTTTCTTTAAAAACTCATGAGTATTTGAGTAATTTACCTTCAGCTGTAGAGAATATGGCCGTAAGTAAAGATATATTGTGTCCTCATACTACAGAGCTTGTAGATAAATTGGATGGTGGTTGATTTTCAGCAACAGAAAAATTAGTACCCCATCTTGGACCACAGAAGGATTATGTTATCCATTATCAAGAACTTCAATACTATGTAAAATTAGGTATGATTGTTGATAAGGTTATAGAAATCCTATCTTTCAATCAGACTAATTGGCTTGCCCCTTATATAGCCTTCAATACAGAAAAGCGACAAGGTGCTAAGTATGCTTTTGAGAAAGATTTCTTTAAGCTTATGAACAATTCTGTATATGGCAAAACTATGGAGAATGTCTGTAAATATCAAGATGTCAAACTTATGGCTATAAATAATAAGCAAGATGAAAAGAAGTTTATTAATCAAATTTGTAAACCCTCCTTTAAGTATGCTAGACAACTTGGAAATACTTTAATAGGAGCACATATGGGAAAGGCTAGTGTGACTCTTAACAAGCCTATTATTGTCAGAGCATCAGTCTTGGGTCATAGCAAGCTTCATATGTACCGCTTTTGGTATGGATATGTAAAAGAAAGATATGGTGATAGTGCTAAGTTAGGATATAAAGATACAGGCTCATATATATTTATAGTTGAAACTGAGGATATCTATAAGGATATGGCTGAGCGACCTGATCTTTTCGACCTTAATGACTCAAAAACTATAGGTCTTTACAAAGATAAAACTCCAGATAGTGTAATTACAGAATCTATACATATTCATAGCAAATCTTATCACTATGTTTTGGTAAATAAGTCTACAATATCTAAACATAAAGGAGTTAGCAAAAAGGGCATGAGTGAAATGGCTACAGATACATATTTTCCATCTTTAGAAGGGACCTTGCTAGATGATCCAGTAGATAGATTATTATTATTAGATCAAGAAGCTATGCGAACTGAGGCAGATCCCATGACTCTAGTATATCGAGACTGTCTCTTTGGTAATGAAGTATTCCATGCTAAGAATGTAGGTATTCGATCAAAAGACCATATATTATCTTTGGTTAAATCAGAAAAGAAGGCTCTTTGCCCTATAGATACTAAGAGTTGGATATTATCTGATAAAATAACTAGTTTGCCATATTATCATTGGCGTATACAAGCATATAAAAATTTTATATCAAATGGAATATCTCCAGAGTTGGCTGAAGAACGAGCTTTAAGAGTTAAGCTCTCAAAGAAGTATCAAAATGAATGTGTATCCCACATATCTATTGCAAAGCAATGATGATATAAACATTGAATCTCTGATTCCTCTTTGAGTCTAGAATATCCACATAAGCTAAACTAGTAAATAAAACCATTAAGACCATTTCAAATCTACAATAAAGACTAATCATGCTTTTTTGCTTTCACCACAATCACATTGTAGCTAGACGAATCAGAGTCAGACCCAGATGAAGATGAAGATAAGAACTCATATGCAGTATTATCTCTCTGCAAAGCAGAACACTCTGTGTCTAAAATTTTTATTTTTCTTTTATTGCGAACTTCGGGTCTAGTCTTGTATGGTGTATGATTTTCTCCAGAAATATCTGAACTAGATATATTACTCTCTAAATCATAAGATAGATTCATATAAAATGGTATTACTCTATCATAGAATAAAATTCTTTCACCATAAGGATCAATTTTTGCTTTACGCAACCACAACCATTGTATTCCTAATACAAGATTAGCTTTAGGTTCTTTGCAGACTACAAAATCATTTAAAACTTTATCAATACTAGATTTTATTAATTTATCCTTACCCTTAAATTGAAAAGATAATTCAAGGCTTTTTACAATACCTATAGCATCTTTCATTTTCCTTTTAATATATTTTGGTGGGTCACTATATTTTATTCCAAGTTTATCGACTAAGCTTTTTCTAATAATGTTTTTATATAATGATGTATCAACTAATGCCTTAACCAAGTAAGATTCATGACCCTTTTCATGGATTTTACATTTTACATATGCCATCTTGTAATATAATTTATATTATATACTATATCTTTATCTAAAAAAAATAACTAATTATTTATCTATTCTTCAATAATATATTATATTATGATTACAGTCAATGAAATTTGCCTGACCCAAGTCAGCGAAATTTTTTTGCTAATTAGCTTTTGAATATATCTAATTCCTATATAAAATAATGTCAAATGCAATTGATTTACTGAAAGAATTAAATTTCAAGCTATTAGCTGAGATTACTGAACTTAGAAAGGCGAATACAGAAATTCCTGTACTTAGAAAGAAGTTTGCAGAGGTCAAAACTGAGAATGCAGAACTAAAACAAGCTATAGAAGAAAATGCAGTGCTCAAAATCTGATTTGAAGAACTACGGTAGAAAAGAAACATCAAATAGATACTACCAAACTTACTGCTGAGAATACTGAGCTAAAAAATAGAGTTACAAAATTAGAACAAATGCAGACTCTAGTCACTATTAATGACCAAAATGCATCTTCTACAAAAGATAAGAAATTTATTATTACCGATTCCACACCTGAACCAATACACAGCTCAACCTAGCTACAGAAAAGTAAGTCTAAATATATATTTGAATCTCTAACAGAGCCTGTATCATCTATACCGTCTTCACAACAAGATATTGTTGATGATGATCTGGCTAGTGTCCTTGAATTCGTAGAAACAATATATAAAGAAAATGTTATACCTACTATTTCTCATGAGCAAAAGAAAGAACAAGTCTTAATTCAAGAAATATCTGCAAGTAATAGCCAAGATGATGCATTCCCATCCACCCAAGATCATGACTCTATATCTCCAGAATATGCAACTGAAATTTTGCTGACCTCAGATCAGGAAAAATCGAACATCTTCCAAAATATCGCCAACTTATATGAAAAAGCATGTGATGCGGAATATAAATCAATAAAAGCTAATCAGGCTGAAATTTTATGCTGGAGTAATTTTATTATAGTACTTGACAAAAGTCTTGATGAACTCATTGTTAGAGATAAAGTAAGTATAAAAAAAGCTAAAGGTCAAGTTTATGATTTTATTATTGCACAAAATCCTAGCACTAGGCGCAAATCACTATATAAGAAAATTGAAAGAGCTAGAAAAATTTACAGGTTATTCGAAACAATAGGTCTAAATAAAGTAAAATATATTAAGTCATATAGTGCGAATGCTATTTTGAAATTTACCAATGAACAGATTCAACCGATTATTAATCATTTTACTAAAAATCCCACCAAAGAATTCATCGATGACCAGGACAATTCTTCAGATGACTTGCCCAAAACTGATGTAGATGAGAAAGCTTTACCAAAAATTGAGGTAAGTATACTAATCATATCTCAGACCAAGCTTCAAATTTCAGCAGAATTAGCACAGTCAAAAGCCTCCTACGCCCCTCTGAAACTCTTTCTATTCAAGAGAAGAGATGCGTAATCCAGTTATTAATAAACTAACTTCACATTTTACTAACTCACCAAAATTAGATAAAAATTGTAGTATCAATACTGAAGGTGAGCATCAAACTGATTCCCCCACTATGTAGAGAAAATCATATGAGTTTAAATAGTAAGTGGTGGCTAAATAATCGAAATAAAAATACATATTATTTACATTGCACTAATTTAAAAGAGCCAAGAATTCCATACGATGATGTACTAAAAGCATATTCTAGTAATTTGGAACTAATTCAAGAGTTAAAAACTCAATGCTTCACAATACCTATCCCTTGGAATAATGCTCTTATCCTACCAGATAAAGTATAGTAGTGGAAGCATAGTGGAGCTAGTGTTGTATTTAAAATCACGATATAAATCACTTATTACTATATAAGTTGTTTAAGCAAACATTGCTTTTGTCTCGATTAAAGTGCATGACGATCAGTATAAAAATATCTTTTTTTATTATTGTTTTTCAGAATTGCACTAACTAAATAACTCAAGAAAGAGCATAATACTGTATTGACTACTTACCATAAATAGATAAGAATATTGAGATAATCTGTGTTACAGAATCGATTTTATTACTAGACATATCATACATTTTTCCGATACATTATTTTTTTTGGTAAAATTTCAGCACCAAAATCACATGATGCTACCACATAACACAAAAATTAGCGATATATATAGCAGGCCCATAGGGCGACTCGAAGAGTCATAACTGTACTATTTTTATTAAATAAAGAAAAGTGATCAAGGATCTTTATCTTTTCTCTTCATTTATCGATTCCATATGGAAATACTAACCTTAACACTAATCCTGCACCTCTACCATATTAACCTTAACACTAATAAGAGTGGCTAACTACCTATATCGTGCATAATGGCATCACTTTCGTTTCGTGATAAGGATAAATTTAGCAAATCAGGTGTTAGATTACTGCCGGAAAAAGCTACTTCGTAGTTAGAACTGTCTTGGCTCTGATTATTATTTTGTATTTCATCTGTAACCCCAGATGCGATAGCATCCTCACCCCGTGAGTAAGATGGTGGTTGGGGAGATAATGTTTCAATTGGAGGCGGGAACGCTAATATTTTGCTCGGAATTTTTCATACCAGGGTTGTTTATATTAGTGTTATCATGAGTTAAAGTGGGATAAGGTGAATGTCTTAGACTCCTTCTACTAATAATAGATGGAGACCGGTTTATTCGTCTAACGGAAGATCTCATACTCAATACATGCTCAACTTCCTCAATAGATGGTGCTGGTGTTGTATTTCCCATATCTCTATTTCACCTACGGTTTGAGGAATTAATATTGCGGATTCTATTGAATTCATCTTTAGGCCTCTTCCAAAAATGTGTACAGAATTCATTAAAATATTGTGCACCTGTTCGGCTTCTTCGTGCTCTTCATTCCCTGCCATATAATCACACATCAACTAATTGACATGAATTATTAGACGTAAGCAAAAAATCTGATTCTGATAAATTTCTTACTATACCATACTTACATTGTAATCCCGAACAAAATTCATAAATTTTTCTTTGCATTGATACCCATTAAAGCTTGTATTATGCTCTTGATTAATTCTGGTTGCAATACTATCCCAAAATCTGATTCGATTCCTTCCAAAATTATGATAATCATTATTTCTATTTCTACGTTCATCAATAAGTACACGGATTTGAGAATCGGTCCATTCAACCATTTTTTGATATTTGGGTTTAATAGAGATTTTTTGCTTTGTTTTATAGCGGAGCTAGTGTCTATAACACATAAGTATATTTCCGACTATTATAACCGTACTTCAACAGTACTTTAACCACATTTTAACCGCACTTTACCCATATTATATTACAATATATTGTATAATTAATTATTTTACCAACCGCATTCCGGCCACACTTCAACTATACTTTAACTGGTGTAAATCTATGGTATAATTAACCGAATTCGTATGCCTCAGATTTGCATATCTCAGATTTGTTTATCTCGGACCAGGTGATCTCAAATGGTGGGTGTCGTACAACCCAATCGCTAAAAAAATTAAATCATATGCTTGTAGAGGTAAAACCTCATTGCTCCGCAATAATACACCCGAAATAGATATGAAACTTCTACGGCAATATTTTACTGAATTTGAATCTTATATCGTATATAAATCCGATGATTAGCATTTATACTATAAACGATCATAATAAATCTTGCATATATGCATCCGATGATTAGCATACAATATTTATTTACTATAGGCGATCATAATAAATCCTGTATATATGCATCCGATGAATAGCATGCAATATTTACTATAGGCGATCGTAATAAATCTTGTCTGGTTTTATTATTATTTTATACTTGATTATTTATTCTTAGCCGATAATTAACTATAGACGAGTAGTTTTTATATTAGATATATTCGCAAGATATAATTTAGGTTGTCAATAAAAAAACGGATCGAAAATATGCTGAGATATGCCAGAAGTGATACGGCTAGGATTAGAATTACTACGTAGTATTAAAGCTAATATGAGTCTATTAACTACATTATTTTCAATAAGTGAAACCATATCTATATTATTCTACTAACAACTGTTATATAAATAAAACTTTTAATTAATTTATAGTCAAGGTAATTTTACAATCGATTAATTCACATAAATTTATAATGTATGTGCCAATAATTGAATGTGTCACAGATAGTTATAAAAGATAAATATGATTACAATTAATAACGATAATACTAATTGATACTAATACTATACTTCTTGACTTGTAAGTTTGGTACTTACTCTGTTAGTTTGGCATTTTTCAATTATTAATAAAGCGATATGATAAGCTATAGATAAGATATAGAAGAAAAGTTATTGATAACGAAGGAAGAACGAAGTAGTAGTTTAACATGTAAACAGATTGTGCAATACGGATTTATGGGATAATATGAATATCAGTATAATATGGATAGCTATATTAGTATAATATAGGGTGAAAAATTATTCTAACCAAGGTCAGAGAAATTTTTTGGCAGAGTAAGTATAGAAATTCATATTTTTACTGCATATATTGACTAATTAGTTATGAGATATAGCGGATGTAACGTATATATGTACAGTACATTATTAAAAATATCTTATATCTATACACTTCATGAAATTTTCAGGCCCTTTAGGGGTGCCTCCTTGAGGCATATTACTCTGCCAAAAATTTCGCTGCCCCGATGGTCTGGGATTTAAAATTTTTATGTATTATATTAATAAGAATATCGCATAAAAAAATAAGGTTCGGTACACAAAATTAGGTTTATAGTTTGTATCACTTACCTGCAGAATTAATTCTCATGGTTAATAACGAATATTATGAATTTCTGAAAAGGCTTTTCTTATTATATATAATTCTACGATAAGAAAAAGCGCTAATAGAACTTAATAAGGCTATAAGAAAATTACATATAATGTTCTTAATCAGTAGTTTTCTCCAAATTCATATGTCGCAGGAACTTGGAATCTCCACCATCTCCGAGATCGTTGAGATCGTTAACTTTTTTTTCATCACAGGAGAGATCGTTGAATATAAGGAGTCTAATTTCACCTAAAAAATATCAAAATAGCGCATATGTGGAACTTATAGCCCAAATAGACTTGCTTTATATAGTGGGATCTAGATTGTATTAAGGTAACGTATATTTTTTTCTGGCAGGTTCTAAAATCTAACGAATAGATAGTATAAATATAAGTGATTTTTCTGCTTATTGTAGCTAGGTTATAATAATATTTATTTGCTTATATAAATTTTTTTACTCAACTATAATTTTTAAAGTAATGTCATTTTGTCTAATGGCGAATATAAAAACGAATTTGACTTACTATATTTTTTTGTATATAGGAACATTAAATGAGCACTAAAGACAGCACCACCTTCAAGAGTAATAACGAAGCTACCACCCCAAGACTAATGATGCTACCACCCCCAAGACTAACAATAGCACCACCCCCAAGACTAATGATGTTACGTGGATGGGATGAAAAGTCTTGTCAGTAGATCAATATCTTGATCATTTTTAAATATACAGTTTTAAATTTTATATATATTAATATAGTGGTTATAATGAATTTATAAAAAAAATTTTAATTAATTTTAATTAGATAGTTGTTGAAAAAATTGGTTTTTAAATTTATTAATTTAACCAATTGAAATTTATTATTATAAAAATTTAAATTAAGTCATTTATATTAAAAATTTTTATATTATAAAAAAAATTATATAACCAAAATAATGAACTATATTTATATAATTAAAATTTATATAAATAAATTTTATTTATAATTATTTGAAGTAATTTTATTATAAATTAAATATTTTACTATATATAGTAATTAATTTACTAAATTTAGTAATAAAATTTATCTATATCAATTTTTAATTTTTGGTTGTTTTAAATATATTTAATAATTTTATTTGAAAATAGAATAGTTATAAATAAAAATTATTGCAAAATTATTATTATTATTTATAAAATTTATAAACATATTAAAAAATAAAAAAACTATAGCTTCACAAAATCTAATTAATCAAAGAAAAATTTTAAATTGTAAATTTTTTAAATTTTAATATGTTAATTTAAAAATAAATTATATATTTAAAAACTACATAACTGATTTTAGTATTACTAAATTTTTAGAAAAATTAATTAAATTTTTAAATTTTTTTTATATATACTTAAGATAAAGTTTAATTAATTTTATATAAAAAAATTTGCAATATTTTTTATATAATAAATTAAAAACTCAATATTTTAAAAACTATCTGATAAAAATACTTAAAATTTTTTTTACATATTTATTATAACCACTATATTTATATATATAAAGGTTAAAACTGTATCTTTAAAATTGATCGATGCTAGGGTTCCGAAGTCCAGGTCCAGTTCAGTCTGGGTCCGGCCGAACCCGGAATCGAACCCAGACTCGAACCATAAATTTTGGAAATTTCAGACCCGGACTCGGACCCGAACCTAAAGTACCGAACCCGAACTGGACTCAAACATGATTATAGGTTCAGTCCGGGTTCAGTTCAAAGTTCGCGAACCTGTCCGGGTCCGGGATTAGTAGTCTAATTTTTTTTAAAAAAAAAAAACCAATAACAATTTTAATTTGTTATTACACCATACTTGTGATTATATTATTGGAGTTAGTGCTCGTACCCGGATAACTCTTTATCCGAAAGGTTGTAAATCTAATAACAGATAACTGGTTCATATTCAAATAAAAGAATAATAGTTATATCCGGAATATTCATATTATAATGCATCAATCAAATAAAGTAACTCTTTCAAGTTGACGTAAGTCAACGGATCAAAAAACGGGCTAAGCAGAGACAAGCCTGCTAGTTTCCAAAACAGGCAACCAGTCAGCAACCGGTTCGGCGGTTGTTAGTATGAAAGAAAAAACCTGGATAGCATGCGATAACACATGCAAGGTAAGAGTCATTTAATTAACTGCCTTAATTGGAATTATTAAATGTTACTAATGATAACTTTGTTATATATCGGGATGAGGCCCGTATATGATCAGGCAACTCGCAATTGTGATAGCGAATTCGCTGTGCTTGAACAGAAATTCGCGCGAGTCCTTCTGCCTAAACATTAAATATCTCCACATTTCGTAGTGAGTTGTCTAAACAACTCTTAAAACTTATTGGCAGTTTATAAAAGCTTCAATTTCTATCGCTAAGTTGCTTTGCTAACGACGATATTCAAGAAGAAGACGTTATTCAATTTGCAAAAATTTTGCCGTTAACAGTGCTATATCTCGACCTAGGATATTCTTTGCAACCATTGTATAGATATTGTCTTCAGCCATCGCAACGCAATTTAAAAAAAAAAAAAACTGTTAATCTATCACCTTAATGACAAGAAACATACTAAAGCGCTAATCGAATTCTGTATACGAAACAAGGCTTTAAATTAGATAAAATTTTAACATTGAATTTATTAACGCTGTTATCAAGTATAATATCCATTCATGTTGCATGGTATACGATAAAATCTATAGCATGAGATCAAAATTGATCAGTATAGCATAGCTAAATCACTCACTATCAGCCTTATTGTTATAACATTCATGCATGCCTCGAGTCATGTCCTACGGCGAAGCAGCGAAA